>JAPKLX010000028.1:2384986-2464980 GCA_026898415.1 Leonotis leonurus | reverse complement strand
CTCTTGCATAAGTCTAATGAGAGCATCCTCAATTACCCATATCATATATATACCCTTCCTCATTTCCACACACAAATTTCTCTCATTATTGATAAGCATGTCAATCGGTTCGATTCCGATTAACCGATCACTCGGAACTGAAAAAGTACATTTTTTAGGTATTAGGTATGAGACTATTTATTATACCCGTTAACCGGTTTTCAATCGGTTCGGTACCGATTCTTCTCAGGAACCAATTTTTAATTTTTTATAATATTTTATTTATTTTTCTAAAATTTCTATGATATCAATATTTAAGCTAATAATAATTCATATACATATTCTATAACAATAATTCGATATAAGTATATTTAAATCCAACTTGGTAATTATTTCATAAAAATAAATATTTATTTTTAATAAATATAAAATATTTTATTTTAATCATTGATATAATAAATTGGTACCCAGGTACTATTACCTTTTTAAAATTTAAGATCGATTACCAACTAATTTATCAAAAATTTGATACTCAGTAGCCAGTTTTCGGTTCAGTATCTGTTCAATAAAGAATCGGTAGGGGTGAGCAAACCCAGACCGGACCCGTAAAACCGACCCGGACCGGTGGATTCGGTCCGGGTCTGGACCGACCCATCTATTGCAACGGTCCGGGTTGGGTCTTTTGTTCAGGACCGGTGAAGTAACGGGTCGGTCCGGGTCTAGACCCGTTCAGACCCGTTAGACCCAGAACCGACCCATACAAATAAAATATATATATTTTTATTTTTAATAATAAATATATGTAATATTTTTATATATATTTAATAAGAAATATATAAAATATTTTTTTCACTTATTTTTATTTATGAACTTGAGATTGAATTAATAAATTATTATGTTATAAATTGATTTTTAGTTTATATTTTTATTGTAAATCGAGAATATTTAATACTAAAATATGTTTAATTATGTGATTTTTTAAAAAAAATTGTTGGTGAACATTAAAAAAGTAATGTATATAACATGAAATAAAAAATATAAATTAATTTATTTTTTTCCGGGTCGGACCGAACCCGGACCGGACACGGAGTCCGGGTCTGGGTCGGTCCGAGGTCGGTCCAAAGGATTTTTTCGGTCCGAGTCGGTCCACCTTTTAAAAAAGTTTCGGGTCTTCCGTCCTAGCGGGTCGGTCCGGGTCCGACCCACTGCTCACCCCTAAGAATCGGTTACATTAACATCCTAATTATTGGCACGAGTCTCGCCAAAATGAAGATCCAAGAAAATGTTGTACCAAAAAATATACTATGACCCCTTTTGTGAAGTCTTGCGTTGTGAATGTTTTCAGATTCATAAAACGAAAACATCATCTTAAATTATTTGGAACAATTCTAGCATCATCCTTCTTATTTATGATGAATGAATATATATATATATATATATTGAAAATCTTCATGTAAACACTGAATTGAACTCAATCTGAAAATTTAAGTTGAATCAAATCAAAATATTAATTTTAATTCGAGTTTTATTTATTTATTTATTTTTTCTCAAATGGAATTTAATCCAATTTGCTTGGATTTTAGACAAAAACAAACTTAAAAATTGAAAATCTGAATTGTTTATTCACGTGTATGTTAACAAATTTATACTCCAATGGAAGAATAAAATACTTTTATCTATTGAAATTTAAAACAATCGATCTATTTCCGATATATATTCGGTCTCTAGTGCACCCAAAATTGATTTTGACTTTTTAAACACGTCATCTGATTAATCATCCTATCAAAAGAAATAGTTGAGGATAAATAAAACATAAATTAATTCCAACACATTATTATAATTTTGGATATATTCGAATCCCAAGAAAAAAAGAGAAGAGAAGAGTAAATATGATGAAAATGAATCTGACGTGGAGATTTGAAGAAACAGTTGGCACCAATAAAAAGCATCAGCATCTTATCAGCAAATCTAATCCAAAAATGAAAACACTCCACCATTCATTCATTCATTCACTCACTCAAGTCTCAACTCATCAAACTCACCTGCTCTGCTGACACTACCACTTTCATCAAACTCATCCATGGCTACCACTGCATGCTTCTTGCACCACCATGCAGCACTCTCCACCTCCGCCAGAACAACCTCTAACCGCCACGCCTCTTCGTTGAAGCCCCCTACCCACCTAGTCTGCAGAGCCCAGAAGCAGCCGGAGAATCAAGATTCCGATGGATCCGCCTCCCTCATGTCTCGGCGTTTGGCCCTCACTGTTCTCATTGGAGCTGCTGCCGTCAGCACTAAGGTTTCACCAGCTGATGCTGCTTATGGAGAATCTGGTTCATACCCTCCCTCTTCCTGTTCCTCTTCCTCTTCTTCTTGCACATCTACATTTACATTTTGTCCGAACCATTCTTGTTTTTATTTTGCTAATTATATGTTTTTTGAAGTTAGACATATAGTGTATCAGAGATGATTTTAATGGTTAATTATAATGACTATGCTGTGGAACTTGTGGTGCAACGTCTTTAGGTTTTGTTGGAAAATTGAGTTTGAATGATCTTGGATCTCAAGTCCCATCTTAGATCTTAGGTTTTGGTTCATTTATTTAAGCTCTTAGATTCCAGCAGTATTTAGTTCAGTTATGATAAGATATGAAAGCATATGAGTAATGAAGATATTATGAATGCAGCCAACATATTTGGGAAGCCAAAGACGAACACAGAGTTCAAACCATATGCTGGAGACGGATTCAAGATTTTGGTCCCTGCAAAGTGGAACCCGAGCAGCGAGGTCGAGTTCCCTGGCACCGTCCTAAGGTACGAGGATAACTTTGATGCCACCAGCAACCTCAGCGTCATGATCAACCCCACTGACAAGAAATCCATCACTGATTATGGCTCACCTGAAGATTTCCTCTCCCAAGTAATAATAATAATCCATTATAGTACAGCCTAACTCAGTTTGAGGCAGAGTTTCATGCATGTGTGTTTATCCACATTGTTGATTGGTGCAGGTTGACTACTTGCTGGGGAAACAAGCATACTTTGGCAAGACTGATTCAGAGGTAAATGAAATGGGCTGAGTTTTTTTCAAGAATGGTGTGCCCTAAAATGAGATTTTACTTGTTTGTAGAGTGTTAACTGTTAACTGACCTTGTGTGATGTAGGGTGGATTTGACTCTGGGGCAGTTGCAACTGCCAACTTGTTGGAGACTGCAACACCTGAGGTTGATGGAACAAAGTACTACTTCTTGTCAGTGCTGACGAGGACGGCTGACGGAGACGAGGGGGGCAAGCACCAACTCATCTCTGCAACCGTGAAGGGAGGCAAGCTTTACATCTGCAAGGCACAAGCTGGGGACAAGAGATGGTTCAAGGGTGCAAAGAAGTTTGTGGAGAGTGCAGCAACTTCCTTCAGTGTTGCTTGAGCAAGGGATATGTGAGGACAGTGCAAGTGTTTTGTATGTAATGCAACACAACCCCCTCAAGAAAATGTATGATAGTTTCATCCCCATCATCAAGTACTGGAGCTTTTTAACGTTTTGCAATGGATTTTTCCCAGTCATGTTGAATGAATTGAAGCATAATACTCATAAGAGGCAGAATTTATTTATTAGTAAAACTCTGGCCAGAAAAAAAGTGTTGTATGTTTTAGTCATAATAAACTCATAATCAAGTATCTCAGGAAGTAAATCCTAGCACACTACTTATTTGAACACACACTTGACAGTGTATACTGTTAACCTTCTACTGCAAAACTCTGAAACGGGCGTGGCCCGTCTGATCTACTTGTCAACGACCTCAATGAGGGTTGGCTCGTAGTCACTAGGTGCCTCGAACCCGTGCAGGTTCATCACGGTTGCAGCCACATTAGCCAGTCCACCAGTAGGCACGTCGTTGCGGAATCTAACACCAGGTGCCAACCCAGGCCCACCAATTGCAACAGGGACCTGACACAAGTAGGCAATATATGTATCAAGAAAACTTCAACGTGCGCACAAAGAAAAAGCACTATACGACAAAATCAGCAGTGTCTTTTTACTAATATTATTCTGGGGCAAAAACAAGAATGAAATACTTACAGGTTCAAGTGTGTGAGAAGTAAGAATCTGAATCTTGCCATTCTTGTCGAGTAGAGGTTCGCCTTTCTTGTTTCTTTTTACCATGTCCTCAGCATTGCCATGATCAGCAGTGACAACATAGATTCCGCCAACTTTCTCAACCGCGTCAAGCATCATCTAAAACCAGATCAGATTTATTAGCAAATCATCCCAACTGTAATGTATAATGTGGTAAAAGAGTTAATAATACAGAGAATTAGTAATTACTTTGACGGCGTCATCAGCAGCCTTGCAAGCAACAATTGTTGCTTCAATATCACCAGTGTGTCCCACCATGTCGCCGTTGGGAAGGTTTACACGTACCTTTTAGACAGGGAAAATGAAGACCAGATGACAAATAGATAGTTTCTGCAGCAGGGAATAGCAAGCAAGAACAAGAAATTGTTGGATTACCTGGTCAAATTTGCGGCTCAGTATGGCATCCCTTGCCTTCTCAGCGATTTCTAAAGCTTTCATCTTAGGCTTGACATTAAAGGTAATACCACTATCACTTGGAATTTCAACATATTCTTCCATTTTATCGTTGAAGTATCCTGAGCGATTCCCATTCCAGAAAAAGGTGACATGACCAAATTTAACTGTTTCACTGCAAAACACCAATGGAAAAATTATCCCTACTAAAGCCAGACAGAGTAAGAAAGTAATCTGACTCGCAGACAGATGCTAAAAGAATTCTGCAAAAGCTTCATGATGTTTTTAAGAAGTTGATGCATGACAATCAAAATAATACTATAATTCTAAGTATCTGACATTCTCAAACTATAACATTTTGCACAATGGGTATAGAGAGTAATCATCGACTAAGTAACATCAAGCTTTATTTGACATACCTGCAGGCAAAAGTTCGGATACCATTATTCACCAGATATTCCCCAGAGGTTCTGTCAATTTCTGGAGGAGAAACGAGGTAGTGATTTGGAAGTTTAAGTTCGCCATCGTACTGGAGCATTCCAGCATAACGGATTTTAGGAAAACGTACTCTATTAAATTTATCAAACTTCTCGAACTCAAGTGCCGAAGCAAGCATGACCATGCGATCAGCACGGAAGTTGGTTGTTACAACAGCATCACCATCGATAATAGGTCCAACAGCCTTCCCACTATCGTCAACAATTACAAAGGGGGGTAAGTATTGATCATTTGTATCAGGGATCTCTCTCAGCTTCTTGACAGCTTCAACAGCATTCTTAAACTTGTGTGGTGCTTCTCCAAGCACTTGGGCATCCCAACCTCGCTTGACAACTTCCCAATCATTCTGAAAATAATAAGAAAGATAATTGGTGCATCAGGAATGGTAAGACATCATCTTCAGCATCAAAACATACATACAAGAATTCACATTGTTTAGTTAGAAAATAAAAATGATGATGATGAACCACTTACTTCATATCTATCCATGGTAACATACATGCGACCTCCACCAGATGCAATCTGAGCATCAATACCCTTCTCCCTTAGCTTTACAAGGTCATTTTCTAGAGTTTCAACAAAGCCTATGCTAGATCCATCCAAGACATCACGTCCATCCGTGAGGATATGGATGCGGATTCTTTTAGCACCGCGCTCGCTAACACCTTTCAGCAACAACTGCAGTCAATGGTATAAATTTCACCATTAGATCCTTTTTTTCTTTTATATCTTATTCACACAAAAGAAGACTTGCAAGTTGCAAGAAATCAGAAAAGGTTGACAATGTTCAAATTTGGGGAAGAGCAAATCATATGACTTCATGAAAACCATCATTATCACAAGACTTAGAGAGTTGAGATACCTGCAACTGGTCGATCCGAGAGTGGACACCACCATCACTTAATAACCCAATGAGGTGCAGTGTTCCAGTTGCAAAAGATTCCTTGATGTAATTAAAACCATCCCCATCGAAAATTTTTCCAGTCTCAAGAGCACTATCAACAAGCTTCGCACTACAGAATTAAACACAAAAAATAAGGTTAACAAGTGATTTAGCTGATGAACATAGCAACAGAGAGCAAATGTTTAGACCTTTCAGTTTCTATCTGTATATCATAATTGTGAGCACGGGGACAGGATAAATGGGCTATCATATTTTCAGAAGTCAGAACAATGTAGTAGTTCTGGCATTGGAAACAGAGTGAAAGATAAAGTTCAGCAAAAAAAAAGTGAGTGGCAAAAGGAAAGTATCTAATTCCTACTACACTTTCACATGTATTCTTGGACTTGACAATGTTATTAAAAACCATATTTCAACAAGTTTTCCTGTTTATTAGCCTAGGTAGTTCAATAACTTCTTGAGTGCAGAGAATCTGCAAACAAGAAAAGAAATTCAAACTCCCTGCCTTTATTTCTTAATCTTGGGGTGGGGTATACTCGGGAGATAGTCCGTTTCAAATTTCAATCAAATAACTTCCTTGCTATGAACTCCAGAGAACAAAATTACCTAGACTATATTCATTCCGCTTGAAACTTACGTCGTTATATAACTATATTCATCTAAATATATATAATCAGGAACTGGCAGGAAACTAAATCAATACTATACTTTATAATTTATCATCCAGTCAGAAACTCCACTTTCCAAGTTCACATCTATGGACTTCAAGGCATCAACTTTCAAATAAACAATCAAACAAGCTAAGAGCTCACCCTTGTTCAAAAATCCTGCCAGCACCAAGAGCATTGTGACCAACTTCACTATTGCCCATGTCATCATCTGTGGGTAGCCCCACAGCCTTGCCGTGGGCCTTAACCAATCTCCACCTTTCAGGGGCACCCTTCACCAAACACCCAACAACAAAAAAAATCTCAATAACCGAATAAACAACAACAACAACAACAACAAAAATACAGCAAGAGCAAAAACTACCGAAGATAGAATAGCCCTTTGAAGATATTTTGAAAAAAGGGTAAAATTTCAAGAAATCAAGGGGAAAACGGAAGAAGATGGTTGGTACCTTCTTAAGCGAATCCATTGTGGGAGTTTCGGCAATAGAGATGCAATTATATTGATTGGCATTAGCCTCGCCCCATCCATCCAAAACCACCATTGCTATGGTCTTCCCCTTGGGAAGTTTGGGGTGATCGTTCAATTTCCATGAAAATCCAGAGCTACCCATCTCGAAATTCTGTCGATATTCCAAATAAAATTCAAATCTTTACCGATTGAGGCAAACTATATCGGATCTAAGACATACGAATTTGCAATTTGCGTGAACATAGAAAGAAACACACACACATATACATGCAACCGCAACAATATGAGTAGGAGATTGAGCAAAACTTACGATGTTAATGGCCAAAATAATCTGAAAAGAATAGGTTTGGGAGAATAATAAGCTAGCAGAGTTGCGATCGGATGTATATATATGTGGATTGGGGTGGTAGCATGGGATGGGACAGTCTCTTCCTTTTGTGTGATTTTAATTTGATTTTGATATATTTAGGGAAATATGGCAATTAATGATATTGTCCATCAATAAATAAGTGAAAATGGGAGGTCCAAAATAAACATTTATTTTTAGAAATTATTGCAACTACCAACTCAAAAAGAACCAAACATATTTGCCTCTTCATCAAATCCATCATGCTAATTTATTATTTTTAGCTTTTTGATTGTATAAAATTTATTATTTTAGCGTTAGATGTATAAAATTATTTTTTAACATACACCAGCACCTTATTATTGTTTTTTAAGCAATAAATAAAAACTAATAATAATCAACATCGTATCAAAGAAAAAGATTTAATTTATACAGCGAGAAAAAAGAATAAGTAATAATGCACTTTAAATGCATATAAAGAATGTTGGAAAAATGAGTATTAGGAGTGCAACGAATACGTATGTATATTATATGAGTGTCATAGCTAGGATAGTATTATCTTTGTGTGTATATGTCTTATGATAGTGGACAATTGTGTGTGCATGAGATGAGATGAAATTCTTTGATATTTCTTAATTTTTATATTTAAAATTAAATCTACGAAAAAATAAAAAGAATTTTTTGATATAAATACTATGATCATAAAAATAAGAAATATATTTGACCATTTCATTACATCCATATTTCTTGGACATCTATCTATTAATATATAAAAACAGAGTTTTTATAACTATATTTTAGCGCCAAATTTATGGGCAGTTATTTTTAAATTAATGTGGAGATAACTTCTTTATTTTAGCACCTATTTTTATGGGTAGTTTTTCAAAAAAAAATCAACGTGCAAACATTCTCCCATCAAATTAAATAAATATTATATTATACTATATTTTATTGCTATAAATATGTTTCCCACTATCATATATCTATCATCTCAAAATTAATATATTTTATTATTTAATTCATATGAATTTCTAAAAAACCGAAAAGTACTGCCAATTGAATTAATTACATATCATACTTTAATAATTATATTTTTCATCAAGCCTTAAAAAGAGTAATATATTCAAAATTTGCATTATTTTATATCTTTGATTTTGAAGTATTAAAGGAAAATACTATATATCTTACTTTAGTTGCATGATTTTATATATATAGCGTCTCTCTATAAACAAATCATTTTAATGAGTGTATTCTTATGTATAGGCATTATAGTAAATACCAAAATGAGTTTAGTTTATCTATTTGTTGTCTCCATTTATTAAATTTATATGTAAAATTAATTTGAAATTAGGGATACTTATTTTATATTACAATTGCCAACTAATTAAAAATAGTTTTTATTTACTTAAATTGTCAACTAAATAAAAAAGTCCACGTGCATTGCACGGGTCACTATACTAGTATATTTGTAAAAGCAAGAAAGTGCGGAAAGATTAATGAACCATGAACCCCCTCTCTCGCTATTTTCTGGCTATGCTGCTGAATGCCGAATAGCATTGGAACAAAATGTAGATCGGAAAGAATACTATTTTCTTAGAACATTGGTATTTGCGAGATTTAACTATTCAAAGCGATTGGAAATTAGTGATTAGATTTTAAAATTGTAGACAAGTTTAAAGCCATCACAAAATAATCATTCTGTATATATTCCCTAAATATATTTTTATATATGCTGCATCCAGACTCGTACATACCCTCATTTTCCAATTCAAATTAAGACCTAATTTGTGAAGAAATCCAACATTTTATAGTGACTTCAACAAAAGGTAGTCTATATATAATATATCACCAATCTTATTATGTCACCCATAACAACAACTAACAACAACAAAAAGCAAAACTAAATCCCTTAATTAAACATATATATTAGAGTGAAATCGCCACTAGAAGATGGTTTAAATTAAGCACTTAATTAATTAATTAAAAAAACATGGTTAATCGGAGTTTCTAATGATAGTATGAAGCGCAGCTTCAGTAGCAGAGTTCACATCCAACCCATATTGGTTCGCTCTCACTCCTAACTCTCGTAAGCTGTGATTCAACGCCGCCAGTTTCATCCTCACCGCCACCTCATCACCACCAACCATTCCCAACACTGATTCAGTCTCAAACTGCAAATCATTAACCCAGTCAGATGCGAACCTCAAATATCCCATGGCCAGTTGTTCCGCCCCAATCATAGCAGCGATCGTCTCCCTGCGTTTCTTCACCGGCCTCCGGCGCTTATCCAGAACCCAATGCATCCCCGGCCCCATCGCCACAAGCACTACGGTGGCGGCTGCGGCTAACCCCGCCCCAGCTATCCACCGAGGATTGTTCTGGGCACTGGTCTCCGCAATCGCACCCACCGCCGCGCATATCGCCGCCGACACCGAGAAGAAGACACCGGAAAAAACCTTCTGGAGAAACATGCGGCAGAGCTCCTGGTCGAAGGTGGTAGCCATGGAACGGTGATCCCTCAGCATGGCACCCTGCTCCACAGAAACACGGGATAACTCCAGCTTCTCCTGCTGCAGGAAGAGCTTGAGAGCGGTTAGTATATCCTTAGTTTCACCTGGGGAAGAAAAGGCTACATGAGCCATCCTCAGTCGTATCTCCATTGCCGTGAACAATCTTCTGATAATTGGGTGGCTCTTGGCCAAGTAGGTGTGGGCGAAATCTGGTCGTCGCCAATTGTTGCTGCCGTCTTCCTCCTGCACAATATCAAAAGGGATGTTGATTTGTAAATCAGTTGTCATGTTTTCGCCGGCGCCGCCGCTGCTGTGTGTGATTTGCAAATAACTCCTTATGGTTTATTGAAAGGGGCAAAAAAACCCCTAGGGTTTGTTTAATGGCAAAAATAACCTTTGTTCAAGTTTTGAAGAGCAAATTAGTCCAAAAATTTTACATCTCCATTTAAACTTAAATTAAAACTATCCTATTTAGTAAAAATATATGAAAAATGCCCAAAAAAACTATTTTACCTATGCTTATCTATCATAAATGGTTAGTTAAGAACAACATTTTTTCTATTATATATATGGTTAATAATTAGTATTTCAAAATGATTTCAATAACATGTTTGAAAATCTTGGCATGCGCATTTCTAAAATGGTATCAGAGCCCTATGTTTATTAAAGAATTATATCTTATTTATTGCATAAAGTATTTACCCTAACGGAGGAGACCTCCAAGAAAACATGGATCCGGACTATTGTCCGAGATGCTTCTGTTACAGGTATTTTCTCCAAAAATTGGATATTGCCACAAGAAAGCACCAGGAAAAATTCCTTTTCTGGGCTGACAAGTTGGATGAAGGAAAGTCTACAGATCATCGTCATGATGAGTAGATACCAAGATCTACTCCAAGTAGACCATTCACTTCAAAGAGAGGTGGAAATGCAGAGGGGTATGGGTCATCCTACCCATTCCGAATGAACCCAGAAAGAAAGGAGTTCACTCCAGTCTTCCAAGAAATCAAACCAGATAATTCAAAAATCTCGGTTGATTTGAGGGAGATTCAAAAGACGGTGCAAAACTACGGCAACTGCCTGTACAGAATACCGCAGGAGATAACCAGAATATCTATTCAACAAGATGAAATCATAACCATCTTGAAAGATATTCAGGTTCGTGTAGGTCAACTGGAGAACATATCTTATTAATATGTTCTAATGTTTATGTATATTATTTAGTTCAATGATTATGAAATATTTTTATTAATCTTCATTCATTCAAGTTCGAATCTTGTTAATTATAATTTTTATCAACTTCTTTAATTATAGATGTGTCCCTTTTTAAATTTGGGTATATTTAAAATATGAAAAGTTTAAATATAATAAAATTCATAGTTATAATAAATTTTCTAGAAGAATGACAATTTATATAAATAATGCATATAAATACAAACTTAAAATAAAATCTTTTTTGCATACATTTTTTGTATTTTCTTCGAGCAAGTAGACTAATAATTAATTTAATTATTAATATATATATATAATTTATATATATATATATATATATTCAAGGTTTAAAGTGAGCTTTTTTATATACTCCTTATGTCCGCTATTAGTGACTTGTTTCTTTTTTGCACGTAAAATAAAGAGTAGTGTAAAAATTAAAAATATGATAAGGTCCACACATTTTAAATAGTAATTTTTTGTCATTTTGGGAAACAAGTCAATATTAGTGGAAGAATAAAAAAAATAAGCCACTTTTAGCGGAGCACGAATGGAGTAATTATTTATAATATTAAATTTTAAAATATTATAAAATTTGAATTATTATTATCATCATTGCTTGAACAAAAGATTGCAAAGTAAAAAATATTAATTAAATAAAATGATTAATTATTCTTCAAAATAATATTTTCCTATTTACACAGGTCTATTTTTATAATGTTGTCCCGGGCCTCTTTATCGTCAGGATCGGCCCTGATTCCATTCCTACCTTCATCACATTCACTATTCAATCAAATTCCTCCTTATTACATTTCACCCAAGCAATGATCTCTAAGAGTTTATGATTAAAAATATTCATTTTTATAAAATAAAAATAAAAAATATTTTTTTAAATAAAAGAAAAAAATTATTTACAATACGTGATAATAAAAGAAATTTTCTGGTGTGCTGTGGATAGATTTTATTTTTTATTTTATAAATTAAATTAAGTGTATATTTTTATTTTTAAATAAATATTTTTTTTATCATTTACTGGAGCATTTTAACTTTTACTAAAAAAATTAATAAGTTCATAATAATTTGAAACAGTAGTTTATAGTTACCCAAATGCTTTCCAATTAATAAGCTTTGGGCATACATTTAAGGACTGCATTACAATGGGGCAGAGAAAATTTAGGCTTGTATTTATTTGTTGGGACTAATATTTGACATTAAAAATTGAATTTCATCTTGGACCATATTATTGATGGGAAGTGGCCCAAAATACTACTTATCCGTCCCACTCATTTTGTTACGTTTTCTTTTTTTAATTATCTCATCCAGTTTGTTACATTTTCTTTTTAAAATAACTTTATTACTCACACAAGTTTAAATAATATATATTTCTATCATCATTTATACTACTTTTAAATTCTTTTAAATCTCGTGTCCAAAAGCAA
Source organism: Leonotis leonurus (assembly GCA_026898415.1). NCBI lineage: Eukaryota > Viridiplantae > Streptophyta > Magnoliopsida > Lamiales > Lamiaceae > Leonotis > Leonotis leonurus. The sequence continues at coordinate 2,452,430 of JAPKLX010000028.1, read as the reverse complement.
ATGTAACAAACTGCGTGGTACGAAGGGAGTACATAATTCTGACTGGACAGGGATAGAGATACAAAATTATCCACATACCCGGCTATTCGCAGTACCCAATCCTAATGGGACGGATACGGGTACAACATTTTAGGATCAAGGGTGGGTACGATTTTAAAGCTTATACTCATCTCAGATTCGGGTTCGGATCGGGTACGTGTGTATAGATATCTCATATCCGCCCCAATAATATTACTGACTTATATTTTTTATAATCACACTTAACAGTTTAACCATGGTAGTAGAAATTTTGTATTAGTTAGATTTGCAAAATTATGATCTACTAAATGGTGAACTTGTAGCATACTATTATACATTTTAAAACTTCTAGAATTTTTACGTTTAATATAATAGTTTTTAATATATTTCTGTATATAAATTTTTTATTGTTTAACGTGTACTCGATGGGAGCCCTTCTCCCACCGAGTAATACCCATCCCGACCCCACCTTAATTTAAATGAATAAAGGAACAAATATGGAGATGAAATTGTAAAATAAGTATGAAGACAGAAAAAAAAATCCATCCTGAACGCGTCCGTTGCCATCCCTATACAAGGTTAGATTCATTAGACTAGAGGAGGCAGTCGGTGGGTAATATTGGGCAATTCAAGAAACATAATGATATTTCGCTCATATTAATTTTATAAACTGTAAAAAGAAAATTACTCCATATATAATATAAATAGTTCGTAGAGTTTCTTAAAGAAAAAGTTAAAATTAAAAATACAAAATGATCGAATTTTAAGATTGGAGTGCATGATTCCGGATAATGCTTAGCTATAGTCTACGGTATTATGTGACTTTGTTAAACGACCCTTTCAAGTTTCAACTCTATTTCTTACCATATAAATAAACTCTCTCACGTCACAACTCTCTTTCCCTTTCACATAAAAAAGAATATATAAATGTAAATTACAAATCAATATCAGTTATTTTAGATATTAATTTTTATTACCAGACCGACATACACGCACAATCTTTAACATTTTTATTACAAAATATGTATCAAGTACAAAATTTAATAAAATATACTCTTAAAAACATGTACTCTCTCTATCCACTATTTCTGACCTATTTTAACCAAAAAATTCTCACAGTTTTAGTCAAAATAGACCAAAATTAGTGAAACGGAAGAAGTGGAGTACCATCTATGTAAAAGTTGAGAGTGTAGATTGGACGGTGGAAATTGAAACCCCTAAAAATGTGTTATTAAAGATGAGATTATCTTCAAAAATAGAAAATGAATCTTTTTATAACTGGGAAGTATAAAATTAAAGTGAAACGAATAAAAAAATTACTTACTCTATCCACTAAAGAGGGTGTATTAGTTGTGGATTATGTGAGATTTTTATAGACTTTTAAAATCTGTGGGCATTCAATTCAAATTTTATAAAGTCCTTCAAAATCATGACGTATTCAATACGAATTTTAAAAAGTCTTTTAAAATCTTTAGCTATTCAACAGTCTATGGATTTTTATGGATTCTCTTTCAAAAATATATATAAATTATACTATACAAAATCTGTTTTAATAATCAGAGATTTCAACGAATTCTCTCAAAGAATTTTACAAACCCGGACTAGGGATGACAATTTAGCCCCGCCCAACCCAAGCCAAACCCGACATTAATATAATTAATATATAAATTATAAATTAAATATAGTATAAATATTATTATTAATTAATATATAATAAAAATAAATTAATATATATATATATATTTATTAAATAACATATACAACTAAATAAATTTGGATTTAATATTTATTTACATTTAAAAATATAAATGTTAAAATATATAAAATGCAATTTAAAATAATTATATATTTTTTTGTATTAAAATAATTATATATTTTTTTGTATCAAAAAAAATATTTTAAATAATTAATTAAAAAAATCACGGGTCTAGCCCGAATCCACCCGATTCATATGGCATGGGCTTGGGCCTAATTTTCAGGCCCGACTGGGCCATAGGCCTGTATATATAACCGTGGGCCGGATCTGGGCATAGGAAAGTCCGGCCCAGCTCGACACATTGTCATCCCTAAACCCGACCTTCTTTCTCTTATTTCGAGCCCCTACTAAAAATGATAATTTTACACGGTCCACTCAAATCTATCCAAGCCCGACCCGATGACATTATGGTCAGGTTTGTGCTAATATTTAGGCCCTACATACCCAAGCCCGACCTAAATATTTAAATATCTTATATTAAATCATAAATTTAAAATAATATAAATATAATTAATATTTTTAATGTATAATAAAAATAAATTAATAGACATATTAAATAAAATATATGAGTAAAATAATATAAATATCATCATTGTTATTAATGCATAATAAATATAGCCCATTAGGGGAAATAGACTAATCTAACCACTTTAATAATGAAAATACAAAAAATAACCATATAAATAAAAATAGTAAAATAATAACCAATATTTTATATTATTGACAATAGTATCCTTTGTAGGTAATTACCTCTCCAACTTCACGGTGATTATGTTTTATGGGGGAGAAGTTATTATTTTATTTTTATTAATACAAACCAATGGGTATTATGAGAATATTGGCTAGTTTTTTAGCATTATTATATACATGGTTAGTATTTAGGTTTTCAATATTAAAATGGCTAGTATTGGGGTTGACCCTATAAATTAATAGGCATATTAATTAATATTAAAATATATAAATATATTTTAAAATAAATTAATTATATATATTTTTAAATACGTTAAAAAAATAATAAAGTAAAATATGGATGTCATCTCAATTCATATGGGCCTGAGCTTCTTGACCTTGAATTACAAGTTCGGTTGGGCCATGGGCCGGGTTTGGGCCCATCCACAAAATTGCATGTTGGGACTGGGCATCGGGAAGTCCGGTCCAACCCGACCCATTGTCATCCCTAACCCTGTATTCTATGAAAGTCTATGTAAAAATATATTATGCAATCCTATCAAATCTAGGGATGGCACTGCCGGATTCGATTCTTCACATCCGAACACTTTCTTTCCCAGCCTGCTTTGTCCTCAAAGAGGAGCTGATCCAAGACACTTCCCAGTAGGTCACCCATCATAGTATTGCTCCAAGCCAAGCACGCTTAACTTTGGAGTTTCTACTAAGGGGTCACCTGAAAAGATGATGCATCATATTGGTATGAGTAGTACTAATCAATTCATTTAACCTCTCGTCAACAATGGTAGGTGCAGGCTCTTTTCGACTGAGGCAGGCCGCACTCCCATAAGTTCTCTCGGGTACGATACACGGAGGACCGCCCCTCCGGGAGGTGCTGGAGTCCACTACCCAAACATATACCTTACCTTATTTTCGGTATACCTTACTTTATTTCGGTATACCTTTCTTTCAAGGTATATATTTCTTTCACGATATACTAAAACATAATGAACGACACCTTAAATAACATCCAACATATAAAAAAAATACTAAGTGTTATTTTTATAATAATATAATTTTCAGATTAACTACTAATATCAGATAATTAATTACTAAAATATTAACTAATTATATTATTATATAACTATTAGATTTAAATATATGAATATTAAACTTACAAATTTTATCAAATATGCATGATATATTATAACAAATTAAGTATATTTTCATTAATTATATATTACAACTTATATTATATTTAAAATCAAATAGACGTAGTCATATGATTATATAAAATACTTATATTTTTAAAACGTACCTTTGATTATAATTATCTTTATTTTATTATAATTAGTTATATAATTATTTAGATTGATATGCTAGTTTTAGAAAAAATTTAATAGAATTATATTATAACTAATTGGTTATGAAACAAATAATATGTCTTGTTCAATCTTTTCAATTATCAAAAAACTCACATATTTTGTAATTTGTCACTAATATTTATTAACTATAATTATATGTACATATAATTATATATATATATATATATATATATAAGAAAACAACGGTATATATTAATTTTTCCGATATATACTGTGGTACGGTATATGACGGTATACTTCGCTATTTAGAAAACTTATACCTTTACCTTACCGAAATGTTCGGTACGGTATCATATCTTATCGAAAAATTCGGTATGGTATTATACCTTACGAAAAATTCCGGTATATCTTATATTTGGTATTTTACGGTACGGTAAGTACGGTATATTATTTTTCGATAAATTTTGAGAGCCCTAATCAAATTTATGAAAATCGTTGTAAATCAATAGAAAAAAAGTATGTGAAACTCTACAGGTTGTAAATCAATAAAAAAAAAGTATGTGAAACTCTACAGGTTGTAAATCAATAAAAGAAAAAGTATGTGAAACTCTATAGGAAATCTATGGATTCTCGAAATCCATAGACATTTTAAAGTCCAAAAAAATGCAATAAAATCCCGATTGGATACACTCCCTAAGGGAGTGTTTGGTTTGTTGGATGAGATAAATTAAATTGATAGGATAAAAGATGATATGATTATTTGGATTATATAATTATGTGTTTTGTTTGATTGATTCTAATGTTTGATAAATTATGTGATTATAATTAAAATATAGAAAAATACCTAAATTGCCCTTTATAGAGATATGTTGAGTGTGTGTTTACTTGTATTTTTGTAAATAACAAAATTGATGAGTATAATTTTGTAAATTTGCATTTTAAAATGATGTTTGATTAATAATCAAGCCTAATCAAGTCAAGTTTGGATTGATTAATAATCAAAGAATTATTTGATTATATCCAGGTCGAATAATCTATCCTAGGTCAAATCAAGCAAACCAAACACTTAATTATACTTGATTATTTTATCAATAGCACTTAATCAAGACTTAATCATTATATTTATATTCAATATCCATTCATAATTATGCATTACAAATTAAAATCAAAACAAATTACTAAAACTATCTCAAATCAAAGCGCCAACACATGAAGACAAACATAATCAATGGTTCAAACATCAAAGAACATAAATCCAATCTTTACAGCAAAAATAAAATTAAAACATCAAAACAAACCAACAGTCTATTTTCTCTTGTTCTTTTTTTCTTTATAAGACTTATTTTTTTTTTCTCTCAAGAAAAAACATAAATAAATGAAAAATCTCAGAGCAATAAAAGTCCGAAAGCCAAAGCAGCAGTGATCGCGCCACCACCCGTTACCCGCCAACCACCGCTATTTGAATTCTCATCCGCCGGCACGTCGTCTTCTCCGGCAGGCCCCGGTGCCTCTGCTTCCTCCCCCGCCTTCGATTTCGCCGCCGCCGCCGCCTTGAACAGCTCCGTAGGCTGCAGAACTCTATCGATTTTGTACACCGCCAACGGATCATCGTCGATCAGCGTCCCTTTGATCGTCGCCGTCACCACCTTCGTCTCTAATTGCACATTTTCGCCGTCATTCTGCACCGTGAAATCGAACTTCTTCGCCCCCTCCGTCGCCAGTGTTTTCATCAATCCGTTGCTGGATCTGAGCATCCCCAGCGAATTGTACTCCGGCGCGCCGTGGTACAGCAGCAGCGAGGTCTTCCCTGCGGCGGTTAGGTTTTTGTACGACGGCGCAAACGATTTCAGCGCTGCGTCGGAGGGGCAGAACACGGTGAGGCCACCCTCGACGCTCTTCACGAAATCGTCGGCGACGCCCTGCGCGGAGAGCAGATCTGAGAAGGATTTGCAGCCCTGCCTCGCGAGGAGAGAGATTAGGTTCAGATCCGTGGGGGCGGAGACGGGGGCTTCCGCCTCCGACGAGGTGAGGATGCTGCTGATCTCAATCACCGAAATGTTGTAGGGCAATTCCTCAACTGATTTGACGAAAGTGGCCATAGGGGTATCGGCGTCGCTGTCGACGGGGGTGAAGCCGACTTTTCCTCCTTTCATATCGGTGATGTTGACGTAGCCCGAGGTGCCGGCTGCCTCACCGGTGGCCTGAAAGAGGGTGGAGGTGGTGGTGGAGCCCTTGGTGATAGAGTGGAGCTTCTTGGAGCCGAAGTAGTCGGCGAAGATGTGGAGAGAGAGGATGTTCTTAATGGTGGGAAGGGAGTACTTGTGGGAGAGGATCTCGTTCATGGCGGCGTTGTCGACGGCGCAGACGGTGATGGTGCGGCGGCGGTTGATCTCGTCGGCGAGGTGTGTAATGGTAAGGTAATGGTTGAAGGTGGAAAGGGAGGGGTGCGAGGACAGGATGAGGGTGATGTTGTGTGCATGGGTGGTGGTGGTGGTGACGGCGGCTGCGGCGAGGAGGAGGAAGAGAATCTTGAAGTCGAGCTTCATCGTTGCCACTAATGGAGTGAGTGGAAAATAATTTCTTTTGAAAAATTCATCAATTTTGCAATCTATATATATTGCATGCATAATGCATTCTCCATTATTAGTTTATTCTCTTCTAATAAGATGAAAATTTATATTTATATTTATATTATGGACTATAGCATGTTTGTTGGAGTGTCATCATACAACTAACTTACTAGCTTACATACACTTTAGTAGGATTAATTGAAAAAATAAAAAACAAAAACATAAAGTAGACACATGTTTTATGTTTACGTAGTTTACCAATTGATTATATCTACGGGTAGAAAGACGAATACACTATATTAGACTTAAAACCCAATACTGCATAACGTTTGAGCCCGAACGCGGAACGGGATATTCAAGACATAGCAGCAACGACTGTAATATGGTAAGGTTAACAATCGATTACTAAGATTATAGTAAATAATATGAAAATGGTCTATTATTCACATTAAATATTTGTTATTGTTAGGACAATAGTGACATTTTGTAGTTTAGTTGGAAGATTAGTGTCGGCGGAAACTGAAGCTGGCAAATGAAAAGTTTAAGTGAGCAAGAATATTTGTTTGAGCAGATTTAGATGATAATATATGATATGATTATATAGAAGAAGACATTAGGACAATGATATGGGTACAGCTAGATATGGAGATGAATTGACGAAATCACCCATCTTAGTTGTCATATGAATAAAATATCCGACTATTAATTAAATTATACAACTATGAAGATAGAGAAAGAATGGAAATATGCATGATAAGTTTCTATTATAATTTCAGATGTACTGTCGGTTCTCCTTTTTATTTTTGGAGGTAATTATGCATCCAAATTTTAGTAGGGCATACTTGCGTAATTTAGTTGGATATTGAATGAATTTTGGGAAATATAAGTTTGGTTTAGTGTTTGATGCTTAATTTGGGATGTTTGTGTAGTAATACATGACTTTCACTTATGTAAAACTAGTGTACAATTCAGGCCTGGTTTTGTTAATATGGGTATGTTTCATACTACGAATTACTTTGCAGAACAATAAACTAAAAAAAGAAAAGGAAGAACGAGAGAAAATGCAGAAACTATATTTTTACTCATGCCTAATGCAGAAACTATATTTTAACTCATGCCTCTTCACTTTACAAGGTAAGGTTCTATATATATATATAATGTCCTTATATTACTGTGTGATGTACATACATCGCTGAAAATCCTATAAAATAAAAACAGTCGAGAAAATAGTATATGTCATACACATATTTATATTCATTATTTATTGTATCATTAAAAATATTTACCAAGAAAATTCACTGGAAAAAACTTGATAAGGGAAAAAGAGTACAATTTATAATTTTTAAAGTTATAAACTACTTCCCTCGTTCCCATAAGCATGACACAATTTATATTCATATAAATATATTAAAATAATAAATTATGTCAAATTTATCAAGACAGATGTAGTATATAGGTCAAATATTGACTTAATCTGACTAGAATATTAGGAAATTTTGGAACACTATACGAAAATGTGCAAAATAATCGTAACCCTCCCAAACAAATTCAAACTAAACCATAACTAGCTGTTTTGAATGGTCGGTGGCTCAATATTTATTTTAATATTTTTTTTGTCTAATTCAATTTTATATTTTATATTATATATAATTATTGTTTATAACTTGTAAATTATATTTTAATTTATAAATTTCTATATAAATAAATATATTTTTTATGGTGGTGATTTAAAAGAACCGACATTCGAAGCTGAAATTATCAGTCGAAATCAGAACCGTCTTAAACAATTTCGGTTCCAAACCGTGAATCGTTATAGCTACAGTTAGATTATGATTTCAAAATTATAAAGCCGTTAACTGACGATTCAATTACGGTTCGAACCGAAATCGTAACTATGAACACCTCTAAACATATTAGAATCTGATTTATTATGGGAAATACTAAAATCAATAATACATATGTTAATTTAATACTTCATATATAAAAGCCGCCGTAAGGAATTCAGTACATAGATTAATAAAATAAAGTATTGTATTTTTAAAAATTAGAATGTAATATTTTAAAGATAATTATTTTTCTTTTTAAAAAACATAGCCATTGTTAATAACACGTTCAAAAAAGGAACCGCGGCTACTAATGGATGAATACAAGTGTGAGATTAAAAAATGAAGCATAATATAATTAATTAATTATTCAATTTCCATTCCATCTCTCATTAGTACCAAATCGAATATATTATCTTAACAATTTCCGTGTGGCGTACTCAGGAATATACCCTTCACCAATCGCACTACCTTCATTTTCATTGTATAACAAAACATGTTTGTCTTGTTATTATTAACTTATTTTGATGAAAATTATAAATATTTTTTATTAAAAATAAATTAATAATAATACTGTTTCAACTTATTTTATTAAGTTACTCGCAATAGAACGAGATCATTATAGATTAATAAGTTGACCCTAGTCGTATTCTCAAAGAAAGTTAAACAGAGCTTTATTTACGTTGCAAAACAGAAAGCAATTAAAAGAAGGGGTTTTGTTTGATATTTTAACTAATCTAATTAACCTACCTAAGCGAATGAATTTAAAGAATTTAAAATACGAATTACCTAGGCGAAAATTAATAAAGCGATTAAATCCTAAATCTAAGAACGAAGAATTAAAGGAATTGAATTTAAACATGCATTGAATTGATTAATTAACATGATTGAGAAGTTTGTATTACTGAACTGTGAATTAATCAAGAAAATAGCAGGAAGAAAAGAGATCATAAAGCAATAAAAAAAGCAGTAAAAGAATTCACGAATTGAAATGAAAAATAATACATTAAGAACTTCGAGTTTGAATCACGAACGAATCCACAACGAAATAGAAATCTAGACTAATAGTGTTTTCTCTTGTGGTCTAAACCCTAAATTTAAAACTAAAAACGTGAAGCAGAAGAAGAAGCAGCCCCTCGTATATCGCGCGTGGAGGTTTAAATAGAAAAAGGAAAATCCGTCGAGCTAGCGAGCGCTAGGGGGTAGCGTTCGCTACCCCCAGGTGCTGTCTTGCCAAACGTTGAAGAGGGGTAGCGCCCAGTGCTCTGTCCTGGTTCACCGTGCAAGGGGCCAGCAGCCGCTAGGGGGTAGCGGTCGCTAGTCCCTTGTTCTGCCCTGGTTCAGCTTCTTGACCTAGCGAGCGCTAAGGGCTACCACCCGCTAGGTTCATTCTCGGTCAAGTGTGCAATTTTCGCCATTTTCTTTGTCTTTTCGTCTCGTTTCTCTTGTCAAGTCTCGTTAATCATTTTTGTCGATTTTCATCTACAATGTAGCATATAGAAAATCAAAACATCAACTCGAACAACAAAAATAAACAATAAAAGACCAAAAGCACAATAGAAACGAAACCGAAAACGTATAAAACAAATACGACAAAGGAAATATTATAAAAAAAAGAAGTACAATACACACAATTAACTGTATCAACTAAAAACTATATATTAAAAAAAAACAATATAAAATAATTTCTGAAATAAAAAAATTGGAATTTGCTTAAAATATTTATTTATCCGTTTATAAATCTGTTATATAATATTTATTTAATTTGGGTCTTACAATAATAATTTTACTTATAATGTATTGAAGTATATATTGAGTTGAGTTTGTAAAACATAAAATAAATATATGCACAAGATCTTAAGGACCTAGTAAGACCTCTTGTAAAATTTCTTTTATAATTCGTTCGTTTACTAAATGACTTAACTTGAGTTCAATTTTTATTTATCAAATCGAACTCGAGTTTAGTTTTTAAAATTTATACACCAAATTTGAGTCGAAATGAGCCTTTAAATTTTCAAAAGTGCTATATTCGAACATGATAATATTCGATTTAGTTCAATTTAATTGCAGTGGTATATATAATGGCCAATAATTAACCATTAGCCAGAAAATAAATACTATTGCTATGTTAATTAAGAATTAAAATGAGTACTGCACACCTAATAACAACACGTAGTGTTTTTAAGTACATAATAATATGTTGGATGAAATGTCTTCTTTTGTAATTTGCGGACTATATATTGTATAAAAGCATAAACTTAATTGGGATATAATTTTGACCGTATATTTTTCTTATAGCAGAAAATTAATATACAAATTAGTTGTTTCTAGTGCTGCCAAAGTAAAATAAAAAAAATTAACTGGAGAAAATATCAAGATTTCTTATCCCCATTACTCTAACTTGGGAAACAAACAATTGCTTAAAATTCAAAGCAATAATTGAAACATAAAACTAAACCAAAAATAGCAAAAATATAACATATAGGCTTCAGTTTGATCGATTTATTCGTTCCTTTTAGAGCAAGAGTCGGTTAATTAATTAATTAATTAATCGTGAATGGTGAAATTGAGATTTGCACAAGCTATTGCTGCCCCACATTGCATATTTATTTATAAGAAAAAGGGGAAATTCTTACTATAATTCATTTGGAGTTGAGTTTAATAATAAAAATTAAATTTGAGCTGGATTAGTTTCTTAATTGATTTCATAGTTAATTTAATACTCCATCCGTCCACCAAAATGGTTTACGTTTTGTCATTTTTGGGATGTCCACGAAAATAGTTTCTTAACTCAATTTTCATGGATGGAGGGAGTAGTATATTTGATTTCCGTCTAGAAGTAAACATGAAATATTCGAATTTGAGTTTGTTAAAAAAATTCTTACTAAATTATTTAAATCAATATATATTTTTATATTAATTTTAAGTTTGTGAACATGGGTCATTAACAAAATTCGTAAACTCTTTAAAATTTAATTTGTTGAAAATATTTTCTAATATGTTTGTGAATCGCATGACTTTTGAACATAGTATATTATGTTCGAATTTGCATTAAAAAAATATTTGAGTTCGGTTTGAGACTCGAGTTCATTTTTTTAACTATAAATGAATGTTAGAAGAGTTTTTATCGACTCAACTTTTTAACAATTCATGAATAATTTGATTTGTTTACACATAGATGTGTCTATTTGAGTCAGATCAGGTGTCCTGCTCAAGATTTTCAATTATTCAATCCCAAAAGTCACATACTCCCTCCGTCCAATGAACTTCTTTACAGTTTGACACGATGTAAGTTTTAATGTAGTGCTTTGAATTTGTACGAGGAGTGTGTAATGGGTCACTATGAGTATAGTTTGGGTATTTGGGATAAATTGTGTAAAAAGTGTAGTTTGAGTATAGTATTCCCTCCGTCCACCAATGTTTTTAACATATTTCATTTTTGCTCCATTCACCAATGTTTTTAACACTAAAACATTCTCTTTTATAGTAACTATCATATACACACAATCCAATTAAAAATTATAAATCATGTGAGACCCAAACTCCACTAACTACACTTTTCTAAACACATCTCAATTAATAATTATAATAAGTGAGACTCAAACTCCACTAACTACACTTTTCTACACAAAGTCAAAACATTACGTTAAAACACGTGTCAAGTCAAAGTGTTAAAACACTTTCATGGACCGATGTAATAATATTTTTTTTTCTAAAATGACAAATTTTAAGTATAAAGAAGTTTCGTGGACGGGAGAATATTTCATATTATAGGCGCAGTAGACACAATTCAACATGTTCGCAATTGTTGTGGTATGTCATGTTGACAAATAATACATTTTTTATAAATATTTATTAATTTGCACTTTTCACTTTTCACTTTATGATTATGATATATTGATTGTGATATAATTTAATATATATTTTATATAAAATAAAAAATATATATAGTAATTCACGTGCTTATGTGACAGTATGTAACATTAACACATTATTCACGGAACCATTATATATTTTAGATATCCAACCTTTAATTAGAAATTAAATTATCCAAATCCGACTCAAATATTTCAAGTCAAATACAAGTATTCAAAATTATTCGAGTGATCGAGTGTGAAATTATTTTTGAAATACTTTTGAGTATCTTGAATATTGATAGGTATAATATTTTTGTATAATTCAGATTTTTGTATACCGTGATCATAAATTTGAGTTCGAATAATATCGATCATATACTGAACACTACCGAACTCGAAAATCTTAGAATTCCTACTTTCGAATTAGTCCTAGAAACATGAACCATCCCAAACTCTAAAAATTAGATCTCAAGGTACACAAACTTGATTGAATACTATACGGAATACCACAAAACTAGATATTCTAAGGTAACATATAGTTTGCATGATATGATAAAAATAATTTAAATTGATGTAATGTTTACTCGTATGGATAAATGATAAAATTTCTAATTTTAAACTAATTTAAAATTCTTATCTTTCAAATAACAAATCATATATTTTATCAATCTTGAATAATAGGATCATTTAAATGTTAGACATCCCTACTAACCCTAATTTGGGCAATAACTTGCAACAGTAGAAAATTGGACAAAAAATAAATCACATTATTATAACTATATTTTTGTAAGCATAGAACTCAAACTTGATAGCTTTGAAAATGGAGTGCACAAAATTAAATCTACATTTTTATAGTACATCCTATCCCTTCCCTTCCATTATTCATTGTATGTTTATTATAAATTATGGTGCCTCAATAATTATGACTTGTTTTTAAGAATTGTTTTTAAGAAATGTCTTTTACCCTAAAAAAAGTTAGTTAATTTTCTTAGTGTTATGTTAAAAAGTACTCCATCTATCAATGACACAAAATTTTTGAGCACGATTATTAAAAAAAATATATAAAGTGGTGTAAGAGTGATAAAAGTGGTAGGATCCACATCTTTTCATATTCATATAAAAAAATAACGTGTCATAAATGATACGAGAGAATGAGTACGTACTTTCAAACCCCTATCATATGATTCATTTCACATAACATATCAAATGCACGGCACGAGGGAAAGAGAAAGTGAAAAGGAAAAAGAAAAACAGAAAGAAAAAAGAAAAATGAGGAAAAGCTTTGGTGTATTTATCCTCTTCTTCTTTCTTCCCCACCAAAAAATTCACATTACAAATCGGCCTACTTCTCAATCACTGAATTCTCCACCGATTTCCCTTTTTGGACGCCTCTACTTCATCCCACTGCTTTAAATCATGCTTTCTTTGATTATATGTGAGTCCCTATATTCTCATGCTACTTCCCTTACTAATTGCAATCCTGCCCTGCCCTATCTGGAATTCGACCATGCGTGCGTTGAATCACGCCTCAGTCTCACCTTTTATGAAACCCTTGTTCGTCAAATTGATCCCAATATTGATTTAACTTTGTCCTAAGAAGATGTCTACTTTGTGCCGCTTGGGGATTGTTTTGGGAAGTTTATAGATGTGATCATGGATATGAGGAGTTTGTTACTTTGACAAGTTGGATTAGCATTTACTTTTTGGTACGAGGGAGTTGATACTAATGATTATTGTTGTATGATTAATATTGGGTTATAGGGTTCAGTTTTAGTTCATTTGGATCCAATGCTGCTTTGTTTGAAGCGAGAAAATATGAGGCATTTCTAATTCTTGATTGGATTAGTCTTGCTTATTGACAGTCTGAAACATTATGTGAAGAGCAAACTATTTTGCATATTTGTTGATTCTTCCACTGTTTCTTTTTCCTCGTATACATGAGTAATTATTGGAAGACAATGTGAGTGTTTGATGGTCACAAATCAATGTACAACTGCTATTCCTGCGAACTATTGTATAAGGGGTATGGTGGAAATCTACTTGTGATATGTTCTCTTTTAGGGAAATGTCTTCAAAGATTCACTTTTTTTTTTGGATAATTGCTACATGATGTTTACTGTACTTTTTTCTTTATCATATCATGTTATCTATTGAAAGGTCTGATGTGATTGTCTGTTCTCCTTTAGTTATTGTTTTTAAATTCCGCTCATGAACATGTTAGTATCCTTTGATGCGTTTTTATAGAATACTATTTGCGATTTATCAAAAAACTGACTAGAAAATATCGACTCTTTCATTGTGCTTGCGTGGTGTCCATGTCCATATATGGTTTACAGTGTGCTTTTCATGGGAGGTGTAGAGGATGAGCGACCCTCAAAACGTGTGAAAGTGTCCTCAGGAGAACCAGGAGGTCTTTCGGACGGTGTATCTGTTGGAGAAAAAGATAGTTGCTCATTGAGTGGCTCAATGGCTCGTCTGTTAGCTTCTGAAGAAGATGATGAGGTTGTTGGTTCAAAAGGTCTCATTAAGAAAGTTGAATTTGTTCGTATTATAACTAAGGCGTTATATTCTCTTGGCTATTCAAAGACTGGAGCACATTTGGAGGAAGAGTCAGGAATACCTTTGCATTCCAAACTAGTTGATTTGTTTGTGCAACAAATTCTTGATGGTCGATGGGATGAAAGTGTTGCAACATTACATCAAATTGATCTAATGGATGAAAATATTATTAAATTGGCATCTTTTGCGATACTAGAGCAGAAATTTTTTGAACTTTTGGATGGACAAAAAGAAATGGATGCTTTGAAGACTCTTAGGACTGAGATTGCACCACTTCGTGTGAACTATGACCGAGTTCGAGAACTGTCTTTTTTCATTGTGTGTCCATCCCAGATTTCTCTAGACAAATATCATGGTCAAGATTCCAGACTCAATTCTCGTAAAAAGTTATTGGAGGAACTGCAAGAATTACTTCCTCCAACAGTAATAATTCCGGAAAACAGATTGGTGCATCTTGTTTTACAAGCTCTTGACTTGCAAAGAGATGGTTGTAAGTTTCACAACTCATCCGTTGGGAATATGACATTGCTTGCTGACCATCAATGTGGAAGGGACCAGATTCCTTGTCAAACTTCGCAGGTAACATTGCTTTTATCACATGCACATAGGCCATTCAAAGTTTCAAACCTTATTCTATGGGCTGATTTCATTAATTTGGCTATTCTGATTACTTTAATGCTGTGTTTCATTATGTGAGATTTAATTTAAACTGAGGGCCTTGACAGTCCTCTCCCCAAGCTAGATAGTAAGTTGGCATTTGTCCAACTATTGAAATCAGTACTTGTTTGATGTAGCCTGAACATAACAGGAACCTTTTATACTGACCCTGATCTAAGATGATCTAGTATCCGAGATTTCAATTTTAGTGATGGATCATTAGCTTAGCTTTGGCTTGATCTTAACTTTACCAATTATTGGGACACTATTTGTTGTACATGTGAGTTGTGGCACTATCAATTGTGTAATTTTTTATATTGTTGTTGTCATATTTCCTGTAGTAGGACTTCAACTTTGCAGAGTATCCTTGATTATAGAGAGATCATTAGGATGTCATATAGTTTATCATGCTTTGAAAAGTCAATGTTCAATCATGACTCCGGTATTTAATTTCCTTTGTTCTTCCAACCTTCAGATATTACGAGAACACAACGATGAAGTCTGGTTCTTGCAATTTTCTCACAACGGAAAATTCTTAGCCTCATCGTCCTGTGATTGTCTTGTGATCATATGGGAGGTACTGCTTCTGATGTCCAATTTCCTCTATGTTCTATAAGGTTGCTGCTTGAAGTGTTTGTGTTTGTGTTTGATGTGGCTCTACTTGTGTTTATAATGTGATTTTATATTGAGTTAGCGAATCCTTCACCTTTTACTAATTTGCAGTTCAATTAATCCTTTTAATTTCATTTTGTCACTGACATTGCTGATGTTAGAAAAATAATATCAAACTTGCTTGATAATTTGGATGCTGTGCATGATTATGCACTCTTTTCTGTAATGATGATTTTCTTTCTTTTTTAGATTAAGGCTGATAGCCAAGTATCAATGAAGCATCGATTAACTGGTCACCAGCAACCTGTATCCTACATCTCATGGAGCCCTGATGATCATGAACTTCTTACATGTGGATTAGAAGAGACAGTTAGGCGGTGGGACATCAGGTCTGGCGAATGCCTCTGGGTCTATGAAAAAAATAGTCTTGGTTTTGTCTCATGTGGATGGGCTGAAGATGGAAAGAGTATATTTATTGGTATTACTGATAAAAGCATCAGCATGTGGGATCTGGAAGGGAAAGAAGTTCAATGTTGGAAAGGGCAGAGAACTATTAAGATTGCAGACTTGGGGATCACCAGTGATGGGAAGGAGCTGATTACAGTTTGTAAAGAGAATACGATTCTGTTGTTTGGATGGGAAACAAAGTCTGAGAAATTCATTGAGGAGAATCAAATAATAACTTCATTTGCGCTCTCTGAAGATAGAAAGTTGCTGCTTGTTAGCCTATGGAGTGGAGAACTCCATCTGTGGAATATAGATGGCTGTTCGAAGCTGATAGCAAAGTACAAAGGTCAAAAGCGTTCTCGTCTTCTCGTGCGGTCGTGTTTTGGTGGACTAGAACAAGCTTTTATTGCCAGCGGAAGTGAGGACTCCCAGGTGATCTTTACTTTGCTATAATTTCTGTACCATATTATGTTATTTGTCTGTTTAGTCCACAGCCAAATACTGGTATTTTTGTATCCCAATGTAGAGCACATTAATAATCAAACTCAATGTGGTTTCTTAATCTAGATTAGAAATGATAAAAAGATCGATGTTGTTTTTGTAGGTTTACATATGGCACAGACTCTCAGGGGAGCTGATTTTCACTTTGGCTGGTCATTCTGGTGCCGTAAACTGTGTGAGCTGGAATCCAGCCAATCCCCATATGCTTGCTTCAGCAAGTGATGATCGTACTGTTCGTATTTGGGGATTGAATCAAGTAAACACGATGGACAATGGGAGTCATAGTAATGCTGTTGGTTGCTGCAATGGGAAGACTTGAAGTAGCATCATTTCCTCTCAACATTCACTTCTGTGTAAATTCTTATACCTCAATGTTGAGCTAAAGTTGTTGGAAAGCAAGTACGCAACTTGCACCCACTGTAACAACAATAATTTAAGCATGCATTCTCACTGTAACAACAATTTATATTTTCTTTGGTCTTCAATGTTACCGCTTGCTTCTAATTCCATCATCATATTGAGGTTACAAATGAGGCCAAAAAGATCCAATGTCATCATATGCTTAACGTAGCATCTACCTTTTTTTAACCTTGTGCACCAGGCTACCATTCGAAGAAGACGAGGAGAAGCCTATCCAGTTTTGTTCAGCTACGTCTTTGTCGAATGCCTCCTTCAAAGATGCCATGATCTCCATGTACCGTGTCCTTTTCTTTATCCGTTCTTCTGGCGTGCCCTTGTCCAACAGCTGATTACCTGAAGTATCATCTGCGGATAGCCTATCCAGAAACTCCGAGCAGTTGGGGAAGAAACGCCGGCCTTTTTCCACTGCAATGATTGGGATTAAAGAGAAAAGAGAAACATCAATTGACAGTAAGATTTGGTTGAGTAAGGAAATTTACCAGTTTTTTGCAGAGCTTGTGCCCTCTGGTGCAGTTTATTTACTTGCTCGGATGACAATTGGTTTAGGTCAACCTCTCTGAAATTTACGAATGAGCCTTTGAATGTTGAGAGACCAGCAAAAACTGAAGTTGAATTTGCATAGGCTATTTGCATAGCCAATCTTGCTTCCAGAGGAAAAAAGGATCGAGCCATCGCCACTGCCACAGCCACATTCAATCAATCAGTATTTAGTTTAGTTCAGAGCACTAAAAGGTTTGTTAGTTCCTATTGGTTACCTCGATTCTCAAGTAACAGAAGCGTCATGTGCAGATCAGCAGCCACCATCGTCGAGTACTCGGATATCTTCCCAGATGAAGGTTCTCTGCTCATCTCTCCCTCTAGCACATCTATACACAGCCTGTCTTTGTTACTTTCACACCCATGCTTCGTTGCCTCGTTGTAGTCTTTAGGTCGAGTCAGCCTCCTCCGTATTGTAAGTGCAGTTCTTCCATCTCTCGTGGTGTCGAAAACCGAGGCGCCCAGATCCAGCAGTCTTAGCAGGACTGCTGGATCCTTGCGCCGTGCAGCAACATGAAGAACTGTATGCCCTCTCCAATTCTTCATGTTGATGTCCGAATCGCCCAATTTTCTAACCTCGTCGAAGATGTTAGGAATACTATACGCAGCTGCGTAATGAAGAGCGAATGCATCATCCAGCGTGAGAGCAGACTCTCGGAGAAGTCTCCTCACCAGCTCGATATCATCCGAGTCCAGCGCCCGGTAAATCCTCCTCACATTCTTGGAGACACTTTCTTCTTCCTCTTGCTGGTGCTTAGGCTGCAGGCGAAGTCGAATTGCTCGGATTTCGCCTGCAGCCTCGTCAGGTAGCTCCTTCTCGATTGTAGTGCTGTCGAGATCCGATCTCGCAATTCTCTCCACACAATGTGAGAGGAGCTCCTCCAGGTGGCAGTGGTACGCCACCGTGAGAATGGGGATCACGTCCTCCACAGAAGCCTCATCCGCATAACGGAGGAGGCGGCGCTGCAAGAGAAAATCGAGCGTCAGTGGAGGGCTCGACGATCAATCGAAGAGTAGGCGAGATTCACCTGAAGAAGTGCGACGAGCTCAGTGATCTGAAATGTAGAAGAAGCGTACATCATCTGAACTGCAAAGTTGATAGGTGGAGCACAGGAGGCATGACAGCAGGATTCGTCAACACAGGTCGAGACTTGGGGAGGAGATGAGTTAACCTTAGCTGAGTAGAGATAGTCGAGTACAACCTTAAACGCCTCGTACCCGACTGTGGCCTGAGGAATCAAATCGGAGAGGAGATACCTAATTGGTCGATCACCATTGCTGTTCTTGAGTTTGAGATTGAAAAGGTTGTGGAAGAAGAGGCTTCGAGCAGCTAAGATGCAGCGATGGATGCCTACAATGGTACCTTCTACCTCTATCTCTGCATCTCTGTACTCATATTCTGTGTCAACTCTGCCTAATTTTTCCAGACTGCAACTTAGTTTTCTCAAACTTACTAGTTCAACTTCTTCTGATGCTGTCTTCTGGTTGCTCATCTCATTACTTTCCATTTTGTGTTATCATGAAATGGGCTGACTGAAATTAGCTAAACCTCACTCTATACACACACACACACACACACACACACACGAATTTGTAAATATGTGGTGTCTAGATGCACTGAACAGTCATGGGGCTTATAAAATTGTATGGTGGCACTATTTTAATAGGTCAAAACCAAACCACATCCACATCAACATCATAGTGAACAAGATAAGATTGTGTGTATATATATAATATTAATATGAGACTGATCTCAATCTTATCTTTGCTGATCACGAATATTGACTATCTCCTTCAAATAAGGAGATTAAAAGACTCTACTAATGAATAAAATTTTGTTGTAATTTTACTTCCGCACAAATTATATTTTCTTTAATAACTGTCTTCTTCTCTTTGATTCTTATGTAAACGGATGTATAATATATCTATTGGATTTGTTGAAATATTAAGTGATAACTTTATTTCTAATTATAGTGCTTAGTTAATATGTGGTGTTTTTTAGCTTGTTTTGGTGTCATCCTTAAATTGTAAGTAGCACTAAAAACCGTGGATATCCTGAAAGCAAAATATCCATTTTGGCCACATTAGCTATATACTTGTTATTATAGTATGAAAACTGCACCAAATTTCAACATATGCCCACATGCATGATTGGGAAAATAAAGCAAGAATCAAATTAAATAAAAAATGTCTTATCACATTATGACTAGACGCATCACGTACGTATCTAGCTTGATATATATATATATATATATGTTTGAAATAAAGGAATGAAAAAATAGTAGGAATTAAGTAGATTAATTAATTAATATAAGTAGGATCTTAGGTTGAGGACGACATAGTTAGGTCTAAATTAAGAGGGCAATATTGAGATGAAGCTGATTGTGGTGTTACTTCCATTATATTTTTATCCTCTTCTTCTTCTTCTATGCTTTCTCTGAAGCTTCCTTTGCTCCCCTCCTCCACCTTTCAACAAAATTAAAATTAAAAAAAAAGTAGTACTGACATACTATAAATTATAGCGTGGTTTGGTTTGTGTGATATGATTGATATAATTATAAGCTTTAAATCTCTATCTTTTATTCATAATTCTCCATCTCCTTATGAATTTAATCCATTTTTATGCTCTTTAATCACTTAAATGTTTGATTATATAATCTAACCAAATTTGACTTGATTATTTAATCAAACATTTGAGTGATTAAGGAGTATAAAAATGACTAAATTCATAAGGAGAGAGATATTATGGATAAGAAGGTAGAGATTTAAAAGTTATAATCTTATTAATCCTATCAATCATATCATACAAACCAAACCACTCCTATAAGTACACAATTAATTACTCTCCCATACAAAAATATTATATATATATTAACTCTCCCATAAAAAATATCTAACTATATGTATCTTTTTATGATCTCCACAGCCTAGCTCCATTTCACATGCATGCATTTATGCCTCTGCATGTGTAATTAAGTCATATTTTATACACGCAAAATACGCTGAAAAGAGGGTTAATTAATTACCTATTTGTTTATTCGGATGATAATATATATATTGCTGTAAGATAATCTGTTGTGATTAATTAATTAATTTGATATATTGATTAGTTAAATACAAGTGCATATATACATATCCTACCTGCAGCTGATGTTGATAGGAAAAGGCATCTTCATGGATTTGGGTAGTTTTCCTCCGACCTTGGATTCTATGATTTGGTGCTTCCCAAATTTGCCTGCATAAATTAATATTACTTTAATTCTATTATTCTACACACATTAATTAAATAGTGTTGTGCAATTTTTTCAAACTTTTTATTTTTTTCACATGCAAATTATTATAATGACTGAAAATAATTAACTGAACCACATCAAGCGACTACATTAATACAAACGACATTTCTAACATAATTAATTATAACGATTTAAACCTGTATTTTTAATGGGTGAGTAAAATTCGGACCGAAACCGTTAAAATAGTTACGGTTCTGGAACCGAAACCGGACCGTTCAATACTGGATCCGAACCGGACCTGGACCGTTAATTAAATAAAGAATGGTTCCGAAACCGTATCTAACGGGGTCGGGTTGGGTCTGGACCGAACATGACCGGGTTTTGACGGGTCTGGAACCAGAACCGGAACCATAACTTTGAAATGGATGGGTTTTGACTGGTTCTGGATTCGGTCCGGATTTTACCCACCCATTGACGAGTATATTCTTAATTACTTGTTTTTTCCAACGTAACACTATATATACTAGCTAGGTGAAAAACTCAAGTATATACTTAAATAACTTACATTTGATGAGGAGAGAAGAAAGCGATAATTAATTCGGATTCTTTAAGGTGGTAGTTCGATATAGCTGCAGTAGAAGTACTGTTTGAATTCGTAGGTTCCACCTTCATGCTTCTGTACATCTGATCAACATCAAAATTCCCAGTAATTAATTAATACTATATTGTAAATTAAAGATTGCCTAATTTTTTTTTTTTTTTTGATGATATATATATGCTTTGATTGAATTGAATAAGATAACCAAGTACGTTCATCATAGATAAGTTAGGTGCCTAATACAGCAACTTAAAAAGTTCAATAATTATTGGAAATTCAACAATGATCATTATTATAACCACCATGCACTTTTTTCACATGAACTAGGTTAATTACCTAACCTAGCTACAACCTATATATGAATTCAATCTTTTTTCCCCAACTTTCACATCTAATGTTCAGTACTATTTTAATGTCGATGTTTTTTAATAATATAAACTTGGTTCAAAGTGCTTTAATATATATTATTTATATATATATATATGTTATATATGCATGCTTTATTAAAATATAAGTGTGTGCGTGTGTATATACAGGTTTGGAAGCATAGCACTCCAAGTCCATTAATATTTATATTTCTGTTCACTAAACAATCTAATTTACAATAAAATTCTTATATTTTTCTGGGAATTCCACACTAGAACTCCAATTATAATTAATTAGGATCAAGAAATAACCAAAAATCACTTTAATTAATTAAAATGCTGAGTTACATTAAATTTTTATTTGTTGACACAAAATGCTGATCGCGTTTTATATGTATGAGAACCGTGTTTGCTAATATTTTCGCTTACTCCCTCCATTTTTTTAATAAGTGTCTATTTCATTTATTTACACATACCAATAAAATATTACATTTACATATATAATCTTATCAATTTATTCTATTCACACTTTTATAAATACATTCATACACATTATTTTAATATTATACGACTATGTTTGGTATTCATGACACGATACCCATCTCAAAATAATTGATCTATAATTTATAGAGCAATTATCTTGAGATGAATATCGTGTCATGAATACCAAACATAGCCTAGGAGTATTAAATAAGGGTAAAATCAGAAAAAAAATTTAGTCTAGATTTTTGAAATAAGTCACATATTAAAAAACAAAAACTAAATCAAAATATGACACTTATTAAAAAATAGATGGAGTTTATTGTAAGAATAAAACGTTCTAATAATTGTGCATATAATCAGAGATTATTAATGGACATAAATGTTTTTATTTAGCGTTGATTTTTCGGCAACATACAAACTAGTAATTTTCAAGATTTTATAATTAATAACGATATTCAATCATTATTAATTAAGATTTAAAATGCTTTCTTAGAAAAATTGCAATAGTTCAACTGTTAAAGAAATCGCAGAGACAAAGATCACGTAAAATTAATGTCAACATATGGTTTGATTGGATTCTATTAACACCTTAATTCTAAGTCTAAATCAAAAAAACAAAAAAAAAGGAAGATAATTTATAAGGTAAAATTAATTCATTGAATTTAGTATATATACCTGGAGATGGCTCTTGATATGAGAAATCTTGAGTCCTCTAACATCCATCATCTGCATAATTTTCTTTGGACTTGCTTCTACATATACAATTAAAAATCAAGCACCACTAATATCAACTCTAATATTCACCTTCACAAATTCACCAATATCTTTTATTTATTTCTGAGAATTTTTCAACCCTAAAAAGTTGCATTATCTTTTTGACAGATCGATCGAAGAACAAAGATAACCCTAATAAACAATATTCTTATAACCCTAAAAAGCTGCATACATTTATAGTATACTTCATTAATTAATAGTAACTTACTGAATTTTCCTCCTAGATTTTCAACAGCTTCAACAAAGCGATCATGGAGCTCCGGCGACCACCTTAAGCGCGGAGCCGAAGATTTTCTGTACTTTCTAACCCTAAAACTTTCAGAATTCATTTTAGTTTTTTCTGCTGGGAGAAGAATGTTTCTGCAGGCTTTTGTGGTATCAATATAATATTTTGAATTTTGTTTGAATGAGTGGATAATTCAGTGCAAAAATATAAACTATATATGGTGAGGAAGAAATTAAAGAAAAGGATAGTCGGAGACTATGGACTTTTTTGTTATGTTGTGTAGACTTTTATGGAACTAATCAATATATTCTTCTTAAATTCTTGTTGCATGACTTTGTATATAATCAATTTGTTCAATGTAATATTCTGATCGAACTAATCAATGTAATATATGTTACTTTTATTTCATCATTTGATTCAAATGTACGTTTGAGAAAACTAGCTTTATAATATTAGACTATCTATTAAGTTTACAAACTAATTAGGAAGAATCTGCAATATTTAGAAGTTTCAAAATTAATTTTATTTAGTTAGGGTACTGTATATATTTTTTTATGTAGGAGACAAACTGCTTAGTAGTGGAAAGTTATCGTCAAGACAGCAAGTCTCGAATTCGAGTCCTCCGTGATACTGTTTTGTAATTTAATTTAATGTAATCAATTAAAAAAAATAGTTATTAATTGTTTATAAGGTTTAGGAAAAAAAACAACTTATTTCCATTTTGGCCATGAGAAGCATAAGCAAAAGTTCCAACGTGTATATATATATATACAACGACCGCACAATTAATCATTGACTTAATAATTAATAATGCAACAATAATATTACGAAAACAAAAGGTTTGTTTTGACTTTTCCATTTCATAACACTGAAATAGGATTATTCCTATATTAATTTATTCTCTCAAAAATTCAAATAAATAAACTTTAACATACATATACATGTATAGGGAGGTGAATGGTGATACTCTATTTATATATTATGAAAATTGAAAGTAACCACATTAGATAATTAGATATCTAGGCATTTATAATATGATATTTTTGGAAAGTAATAAAATTTGTGAGAATAATAATAATAATGCCATTATAGAGCATTAACCAATGAAATTTGAGTGCAGTGATGTCAAAAGACGGTGCCTAATTTTGGACACATTCAGTCCACATTTGCCAAATTATTCAACCCACACATTTTGCTTTCTTGAATTCAATTAAACTTCTACCATAATAATAGTACCAAAATATAATAATAATACTTTGTTTAAATTCTTCTTTTGCATCACTAATTGACGTGGTCCTTTAATTTATATGGTTACTAACTTTGACCTAAAATACTTTTTTGTTTAAATTCTTCCTTTTATTTATTATATATGGTTACTAATTTTGACCTAAACTTTTCATTCTTCTTTTCTATCGTATCAATTTCATGCATAATAGCTGTCTCCATATATTAATTCGAATTTCATTAATTATCTACCACTCTCATGTGCATACTTATATGGAGTACTATAAAAACATTAATATAATATGACAATTAATTAAGTGCGATATGACCAAATATAAAAATCTAACTCCTGATGTGGACTATGTATTAGTGTATATGCATCTTAAATTAAAGTACCTTTTTCTCCAAACAAATATATATGCTACCCCATGAAGTTATAATTGCTAACTAATAATCGATAACCAAATTCGATCAATATGAATTGAAAAATTTATAATTATATTTTATATATGGAATGGAAGTATGAAATTCTCTATATAATTAAATTAATATTTAAAAAATCAGATCGACCATCGTATTAATTTTTTAAAATTAAATTTGTTAACTCAAACTAACATATTAAACGAATTAAAATTAATTTTGTAATTAAAAAAAGTTCCCAAAGAACTCAATTTCTGAGTAATCAATTTTTCCTGATTTGTTACTATTATTTAAAGTCGTTAAAATTTAATATGGCCGAATCGGTGAATTGGTCGGTTCACAATTAAATCCTTCTTTTAAAATATTGAATTAAATAACTTGACTGAAATTTGAAAATTACTTTAAAATCCAATGATTTATTTCCTTCCCTTTTCATTCTTTTTTTTCCCAATTTTGAAAATAAATAAATATTGATGTTAACGGCTACTCAAGAGTGAAGAGTAGCTGATTTGTAAAATATGAAAGTTGAGGGGAAGTAAATACAAATTCTATAATTTAAATGATTTCCCTCTAATTCTATTCGAATTTCAAAACGCAACACACTATTCCTCTCTCTCTCTCTCTCTCTCTCTATCTATCTATCATTCACTCAATAGTTTCTGTTAAGATTCCCCCCAGAAGGAATTCGAATTCAATTGAAGTTGAAGACAACCATCAACATACAAATAAATGTTATGGCGTGGTTTTCAGGATTGAACAAGAAGAAGGAAGGCAAAAAAGTCGGAGTCTTAGGGTTCCTGACTAAAGTGGTAGCTGCAACTATGGGCTGTTTTTTCGACTGCTTTCGAGTCAGAGACTCTCACTCTCATCTCAAAACCACTTCTGTGAGCACTGCTATGTTTCAATTGCTGTTTGTGTTTCATCCTAATTTTCTTTATTTTCGTTTGTTTTGTTTGATTTTTGATTTGATTGCGATCTTTCATTACAGGAGAAGGAGCGCCTCGTGCCTCGTGACAAGAACACACTATCATCGATATTTCTTCCCGATGGTATTCTTTTTCATTTGCATTTTGTTTTTGGGCGTTTAACCATATAAATTGGTTATTGTGTAAATATTTCATTAATTGATTACTGCCACTAATTATGGACAGCTACACAAGAATCGGAAGATGATTTAATTCGAAAGACAGAGGAAGGTTGGCTTCCAGTTTCTGAAGAAATTGATATTATGGAGCTCAAGGACGAGGTCTGTGTGTTTTTAGATTCTTGAATACTAGTATAATTTTGCGGAGCGTGTTTTAGTTTGTCAACTGTAAGATTCTTGATATACATCTTCCCATGATAACAGAATGTATCAGCATTTAACGGATCCTTTGGAAGCATAACTACAATGCATCGATGCATATTTATGGATTGTAATTCTTTGACCTTGAATCTGTAGTTTCGTGGTATATCAAAACACTTATAAGCTATCACATGTTCGATAGGTTAGCCTAGCTAAGCTTGATCTTTGTTGCATGCTGTTAGCTTGAATTATTTTAGCACTCAAATCTAGAATGTAGTATTTACTACTAGTTCTATGGTGGTATTAATGGCATCTTAGTCTTTTCATTGTTTGCAAACTTTGGGAATACGAGCAATGTTTCTGATGATTTTATTTCCATCAGGTCAGACTGTTCTGCTTTTAAGTTATTCTTTGTTTGTTCATACTTTTAAGTTAGGGAAAGGCAGAACTCAGAAAATTTCCCTCCTTTGTTTGTTTGTGCTTCTTAATTCTTATGTCCACCTTCACGCACTGAAATAAGCTTGTAAATCACTTACACTCCTTAGGTGTTTTTGTTTATATGAGATTTCTGGATGTGTTTTGGTTATTATTACTGCTTGAGAATAAAGTATGTCGAATATTCATTTTTGCTTGTCTCCCACACACATGTATAAGTTGTTTAGATACGTCTCTAGAAAAATGAATGCAAGGTTTTATGTGCATTAATGGATACCAGCTTATCAATAGCTTGCATATTTTTACAGTGAAGTTAAATATTGATTCTGCAGGCCAAGTTCCTTAAAGCATGTGGAGCATTACTTGAGACTCCAATTGAAATTCGAAAACTCTCTCGTAAATGGGCGAATACATCTGCTCACAAAGAAGAACACAATTCATCGATGACCGATGCATCCATCCAGAAGCTGAAACCAAAGGATCCATTATTTGATGAATCTTCAACGCCTGTTAAAACTTGTGGAAACTGGGTAACTGGTGAAGGATTTCTGGTGGACACCCCGGGCAGGTATATCTCATGCATCTATCTGAAACTACTGATCAGCTCTGGTTGTGAAAAATAATGATGAGATTTGTCTCCAATATGTGAACCAGACAAACTTTCTCACATCATCCTCTCTTCCTTTTCATTTTACTAGGTATAGTTATATTAAGCACATCGTGACTGAAGTATATGACCGATTCAAATTTTTTGTTACTCTACAATGTTCTTATATAAACTTGCTACTTTTCTCTTTAGGACTCCTAGATGCACATCTCCTGTTTATCCAGTATTATTGTTTATGTTTTTGACATTGATAGGAACTCTCAACTGACTCCTTGCTTTGACTAAAATCCAATAGCAGCTTGTTGACGGAACATAATACTGGAAGAGACTGTATCAGCTCGCCTCAAAGCGGTGATGATCATGGCGCCGTCACTCCAAAAGATGTGATTGATAGTAAAGATCAGTCCTCTGCAGTTTCAGCTTTTGCTACTACAGTGAAGCGAACAAATAAGTCTGTACGCTTTGAATGCAACTCTGACAGGTCTGAAAATTCCGTTCAACGTGTAAAACAGTCTGGATCATCTGGTGGTTCTAGTGTATCAATGCCATCACCATATCCAACACCACTTCACTTGACTGATGAGATGCAAACCCCTGGCACTGTATTTCCTGCGTACACGAACCACATTGCTGGTGGAACTACTAAGATTCGATCTCAATATGTCTATTCTGTCTTGAATCCAATTGAGTATCAATCCGAGTGGAAGGAGTTGAATGAAGAAAACTCTGACCCCAACCACCATAGAGAATCTCCAAAGCTAAATGATGAAGCTACCCTGATATCAACCCCGATTTCTGGCACATTCAAAGATGATCTTTCGCTTAAAAATGAGAGGAAGCAGGAACTTAGCTTGTCTGAGTGGATTAACTCACATCCAGCAAATCAAGATGGAAGCAATGGGAAGGCTGGTGAAAATGTCCATTATGGGAGAACACCTGGAGATAGGCCGATTCTGGGGATGGTGGCAGCCCATTGGAATGATGAAGAAGCCACTCACATCTCACCTAAAGGATGGGGTGGGAATGGAATTCCCAATTCAACTACCAAGTACAAAGAGGTACCCTTTGCTCCAGTCCCACTAAACTTCAATATCTTATTATTGTCATTTTCTTGGATTCTTTAGTTTCATTTCAGTATTATACCGAAATTTATGAATGAAACTCTTTGCAGGATCAGAAAGTCAGTTGGCATGCCACACCATTTGAGGAGAGACTCGAAAAGGCATTATCTGAAGATACCTTTATATCTCAGAGGTATGTTACGTTATTGAAAATTTATTGCTGGAAGTCTACATATTCAACCTGTGTATGCTCATTCTGTGTTTGCAGGAAGCAAATGAGTGGGACCCCTTCAATTGAGTTTGATGAATGTGAAGAAACTGATACAGCTTCATCACAACTTCATTCTTCTTCTTCTTCTTCTTATCTTAACTCTGTTGTTACATTATAATGGAAGTTTTATAAGTATTTCTCGCATCATCCTTTTGGCGATTTCTCTTTCACTGTTGAGAGTTACTTATTTGAAATGGAATTGATCCTTAACTGATTCATTACGAATTCAAAATGATTTTTTCAAGACTAAGGTCCGGATATTTTGGAATATCTCAAAAATATAATTCATTCATTCCGTTAAAATTAATTTGTTTTCCTTAAAAAAATTTACAACTTTACCACTTTTATCTTTTATATCATTTCTTAGTTTACTTATTTAAAAAGATGTCGATTTTAGTAATGGATGGAATATAATTTTTTCCATTATTTAGTTGATGGATGTACTTCTGATCTGTCATATATATATATATATTAATTTATAGATGAAGTTGTTTGTATAATAATGTTGACCCAGAAATAGGTTGCATGTGCAAGACCTTGTATGTCAACGATAAGAGAAGAGAGCTTTTCCAAGGCTTTGAATAATCCTAAACCGTATAACTATTTTAGGATTTATTTATGTGCGGAATTTTACCAAAACTAAATTAAATAATTATAAAAACGAAACAACTGAATGAAAGCTATGCAATCAGTGGACGAATTAAATTCTAGGTTATCTGTTTTTTTTCATTTTTTTTAATATAACAAGCCAGTAAAAGACAAGATAATTAAGCATGCTGGTTTCAAAATCGAAATGTCAAGTCAACGTAAATAGTTAAACAGACGGCAATAATTATAAATTGTTTTTGCTCTTTGTTTATTATTGTCCAAGTGGCATCGGACAAAAAAGGAAGGGATCTTCACTCAGAAAAGAAAAAGGGAGAAAGGAATCTATTCTGTAAAAACATTTTCTAGATCCAAATAAAATATAATAATAAGCAAATTATAAAAAATAATTTCTAAGAAATTTGTGAATGGACATGAATGCGCTGTTCAAGGAGATACATTTTTAATTTATTCATTCTTTGTGTATTTTAACAACAATCGATAATTACTCCATATATTGTTTTTGGATATTACAATAATAATAAGTATAGATGGAAAGTAATTAAATATAATTACTCCATATTTTATATTTTAATAATAATATTAATTAAGTATAGATGGAAAGTCGAAAGTGCCCCCAAGAACGAAGTCCTAGTTTTAAGTGAATTCCGAAGACATTCTCTGTCAACTATGCACAGCGCAACGCTACCGATGAAGAATGCGCATTTTAGAAGCGAAAATTCTAGCTAATCGTCGTCTTCCTTCGTCTTCAATCTCTCTCTCTCTAGAGAAGCTCAGCTGACCCTCAATTTCCCCATATATGTACCACAAGACTCTTCTCCAGAGGCCTGCTTCGTCTTCAACAACCGATACATCGCTCGATTACGGGAGTTTCCGATTTCTCTAATTTCCAGTGAAGCTAAACCTCAAAACCAACAGCAAATCAAAAGGATGTCAGGGCGTTCTTTGTTTAGGAGCGGTCATTTTCGCTCTGAAAACTTCGGCCAGAATCCCTTGGCCATGATTGGAAGCCTCCTTTTCAGTGTCTTCGTAATCGGAGTCTTCATCTTCACCGTAATTTCCATCACCTTCAATCTCGGGAACCCCTTTTCCCATCCTTCTTCGGAGATCACCAATTTCCTCTCCTCAGATTCGAATTCCCGCGGCGGCGGGGATTCAATCGCCTCCGATCAGTCAGCAATCTCGGATTTCATGAACATCAGCGACGTGGAATCTGTGGTTACGGGGGCAGGGTTCACGGAATTTTCCGAAAGCAGCGATTGCCGCGTTGACGAGCCCATCGATTGCCGTGATCTCGAGGTTTTCCATTTATTGATGAGTGCTGCCATTGACAAGTTTAAGGATATACATTTCTACCGGTTTGGGAAGCCGGTGGGAGGAGAAAACAGCAGCTCTTGTCACATGGCGTGGCGGTTTAGGCCGAAAGAGGGGAAGGTAACCGGATTCAATAAGGATTATAGGACTTTTAGGGTTGTGAGATATGAGAACTGCACAATGAGTGTGGTTGGGATCGGAGAGTATCATTCCGGTGGTAATGCTAGGAAGAGGAAGGGGATTGGAAAGGAGAAGGGGAAGGAGGCAGTGGATAAGGTTCCAGCAGTCGCTGCAGATAATGTTGATATAGGTGTTGAAAGTGTGGATGATAGCCTCCCCGTGGTGGAGTCGGAGGGTTCATTCAGTCAAGGGAAGTATTTGGTGTATGTGGGTGGTGGTGATAGGTGCAAGACCATGGATCAGTACCTATGGAGCTTCACGTGCATGTTAGGCGAGGCTGAGTTCTTGAACCGGACTCTGGTTATGGATTTGAGCGTATGTTTGTCGAAGATTTACTCTTCATCTGGTGTTGACGAGGAGGGGAAAGATTTCAGACTCTACTATGATTTTGAGCACTTGAAGGATTCAATTTCATCTTCGGTTCTTGATCAGGCTCAGTTTTGGTCAGATTGGAATAAGTGGCAAGAGAGGGATGGATTGAAGCTTCACCTTGTTGAAGATTTTAGAGTTACACCTATGAAGCTAGCTGAGGTGGAGGACAGTTTGATCATGAGGAAGTTTGGAAACGTCGAGCCGGAGAATTACTGGTTTCGGGTTTGTGAAGGAGACGCAGATGCTGTGATCAAACGGCCATGGCATAAGGTTATGAAATCAAGGCGATTGTTTGATGTAGCTGCTGCTATTGCATCAAGAATGAGTTGGGAATTCGATAGTGTTCATGTTGAGAGAGGGGAGAAGGCCAAGGACAAGAAGCTATGGCCCAATCTTGATAGAGATACTTCTCCACAATCTCTGCTAGCAGCTTTGAAGGGCAAAATAGAAGATGGAAGGACAGTCTACATCGCCACTGATGAGACCAACACATCGTTCTTCGATCCCTTGAAGAGCACGTATTCGACTCACTTCCTGGATGACTACAAAGATTTGTGGGATACTAATAGTGATTGGTATTATGAAACAACAAAGCTCAACAATGGGAATGCAGTGGAGTTTGATGGTTACATGAGGCTAATTGTTGATAGTGAAGTGTTTGGGAGGGGGAAGAAGCAGATCCAGACATTCAACGATCTCACTAAGGACTGCAAGTATGGTGTTAACTCATGCTGATGTTTCTAAACTTGTATGATTGATGCAATGTTTGTTTCCTTAATGTCATAGATCAAATTCAGAAGCAGCAAATTGGTTTTCGAGGGCATTATATTCATTCTAATCCACTTTATTTTTCCTTGCAACTGCTTAACTTCCATTCTCATGATTATTTTTATTGCAGGAAATCTAAAATTAATGTAATTCCATTTTTGTAAATATACCACATCAATTTCCCTTTATTGCACAAATAATATTTTAATAGAAAGTTATATACTTTCGGCATAAAATTTAGGGTAGATTGTGACCTTAAAGTTGCCATAATCTACAAAATGAACATCTAAATTGAAATTCAAATTAAAACTATACAGATATATAGATTAATTAACACGTAACAATTGGATTTAAATTATTGGTATAGTTGAAGAAAACTAAAAGAAGGATAACTACGACAAATGCAACTGAATAAATTTTAAATAAAAAAAAGGAGAAGACAAAAGGAAATGAAAATTTTAGAAAGAAGAAGAAAATGAGTTATTGCATGAGAGCAGCGGGCAATATATTTTTTTTCTTAGGATAATTATAACTAAATACACAAACTAATGCCGGAAGGTCAAAGAAGTTGGTGATCTCATGACAGGGGAGCCGGCGACGGGAGGAAATGTAAAAGATCTCTTTTTTTCCATCACTTTGACATATGTCACAAAAATACTGTGACATTTCATTTTTGACAATCCTTTTCTGGCATTGCACATGATCTTATTGCAATTAGTCATAATTAAGCATTTATGGACCCCAATTATACACTCACTAACATTCAATTCTTCAACTTTAGCTTCTATTTTAGAATTGTGAATCTTCACCATCATTCTGGAAGAATTGAGCTGCTCAAAATGTGTACGCCTACGTGTCTAATCGAGCCTACAGATGCTTAATTTTGACTATATATAGTCTGATATACTTGATGGCAATAAAATACTAGTTAGTGTATTGTGCGTCGGATTGTAAAAATTATGTGGAATACCAAAAATAGTAGTCAGTTTGTATATTTACAAGCATTATCCATTTTTCTTATTTAGTTGTTTTGAGATCAGTGGATAATATTTTTAGCGAGTTTTGAATGATTTTCGTTGCATTTGTCCAAGTGAATCGATGATTCTGAAAATAGAAATCATGAATTAAGTCCTAATGTAATAGTAATAATAGCATGGGGACAGGATGCTTTTATGGTCTGAAAATAATCAAGGATCAGAGAAACTTGGGGAGGAAAATAACCACCACCAACTATAAAGAATAAAGGCTTCTTCATCCCTTCACTAATTTATTCTATTGTAAAAGTATTCGCCTTTACCTTTTTCTTTTGATTTAACAATTCCTGGTAATCTCTCTCAAATCTCAATCAATTAATTCTATTCTTCCTTCATTTCTTAGGACACACACAAACACTTGTATATGTTGTTTACTGGTTGAGATAAATCAAGCTCTATGTATGCAGCTAAGAAACAAAGGCACCACAAAAACAAACACAAAGACACTTTGTTATGTGATGAGGCTGTGTTTAAGTGAGGGATGCTTCTGTTGTTGCAGGGTAGGAATGGCAGGAGAATCAAAGAGCACCATACACATACAGCATGTGAAATGAAAGATTTGCGTTCCTAACCCGTGTACCAACACCACGAAAACGTACTCAACCGCATCGTTCACCTTGGCTGCACCGTCTCCACTTGGCCTCAGAAAGCCGGCGAATGCCAAGAGGCACAGCTGCCTCTGCTCCCCAACAACACACGTCGGTTCCTTCCGCTGCAGGTACCACAGAATTTCAAAGGTCTCGGAGTTGGCAGCCAAATCACCTGCACATATAAATCATGGCTGGTCCTCTCCATCAACTTATTTACCTGCATGACATCACACTCACCTAGCTTATTACTCTTTTTTCCTTTTGTATTCCAATCTGTTTCATGTAATCACATCAGTCTCAGCACTTTATATAGATTCATCCTCCTCCTCTCTCTCTCTCTCTGTTTTAACCTGCTCAAATGCATATGCATACACAAAAAGGAGTCTCGTACGACGAGTTTCACCATTAAAGAAAGGCTCACTATCGTAAAAGGTTCACACTATCATGTTGCTAGAACAAGAAGAGATGATTTCAAACAAAACGTCGATATATTATATACAAACGTGGAAGTACACTAGCCGTGCTGACCCGTCACTTCAAGAGGACGCAAACCTTGGCAGCTAAAGATAGGCATCAAACTACATAACCTGAGGTTGGACTTTTATGTACAACAATATATTTCCAGGACGTACTCACATGGGACAAGTATCTTCTTCTTCGTCGTCTTCCATTTCTTGAGGCATCATGCAATTCCGACAGAGGGGGCACGTGGTGTTCCAGTAGTTCAACCACTTCTCAAGGCACAAGTTGTGGAAAACATGCCCACAGGTAAGGTGGTTAACCTCTGAATTTGGTTCGAACTCAGTGAGGCAGATGGAGCACTCTTGCACAAGGCAGTGCATATTAAGTGAGCCGAATCTCGTTGCAGGAATTTGACTTCGGAAATTCTCCATGTATGATGCTGAGGGACCTTTACGACATTCACCTGAGCCGGAGGAATCTGTAGAGAGCTCTTCCCATGACGCAATACGAATGCCAACCACGTGTAGTATAGAGCGTATGAATTGCTTCATGATGGATATGGATATTGCCGTGTTTGCAAGAATTATGCACAGATATCCAGCATCAGCTGGAGTTGGATAAGATGAAATGGTCATTTTGGGGGACCAAACCTAAAGAAAAAGAACAAGTATGTAAACCACAAGAAATGATAGAATCTCATAAATCAAATCTAGTTCAATAGAGTACTAAAACAAGAATAGAACCATTCTCAGATCCTTATTCCCCTTCTATTCAGACAAAGGATAGCAATGGTCCTCACTCTTTTGCAATTAACTAACAACACGTATGTTACAAGATCTTAGCTAGGAGTAGTTCAATAAACATTAAAGGCCGCTCGCAGTTACAACTCTCAATTTCAAGAGGCGGAATCAATCAAGTCGAGGAATAAACTTACTTGCTTGTTAATATAGGAGTAGTCAATCAACCAATTCTACCAAGACAATGCTTTTTACTGCAAATAAACCAAAATAATTAGTCTTAAAAGGCCAAGAAAAGAACTCAGTTTGCACAAGGGGAGTTTTATCTGTCGATATCAAGCAAAGATATGGTTTAGCAAAGTGGAATCAAGAAGTGATAAAGTGAAACAGAACTTATGCAAAGAAGACATGATGAGAATATTGAAATTCAGACAAATATAACAAAACAAAACCTTCATTTTCCAGATTTCTAAAGTAAACAAGGAAAGAAACAATAGCAGCTGCAGGTACATCGAAAAGGGAAAAAGAGAACACAGTGTAACATTTCAAATTCAAGCTCCGAAAAAGAAAATTGAAACCCAAAAATAGTTTAAAAAACTGATGAATTTCTCAACTTTGTGAGAAATAACTAACAGATTTGCAAGACAAAGGCACAAAGATGATAAATAATCCATAAAAGAGGGTGAAGCAAAAAACAGATCATAATCAAAGAGCAGCAAGCAAGAAGAAATCGAGCAACTCAAACTAAGCGTAAAGACCTCGAAATTAATCGTAAAGAATTACATAAGTTTAGATCCCTAATACAAAGTAGAATGAAAACACACCAAGAATAGCAAGGAAACGGGTCCTCCTTTGTTAGAGAAATCCCAAAATAGCTGGTAATTGAAAGGTAAAAGGAGGATAGAATAAGTAAAGGTGGGAGCAAAAAAGATTAGGCCTTTCTTTTAGAAAAGTCAAGCACCCTCAAGGATATGGTGGTGAAGAAGAGGTTATTATATAGCCTTGTTTCTTTATGTATTTTTCTTGAAAGAGTACAAACTACGGCTGACATCACTCGGGCTCTCATTTTTCTAAAGTTTCTTGAAAATCGAAGAGTGGAAACTTTATCCATTAGTAGTAATTAACTACCAGCACTAGTATTTTAGATTTTAGTAGGAGCTCATAATTCATAAACAGCTACAAAAGAAAACCAAAGAAGTTGATTGATTAGGCAGAGATACATGATAAACGAGGAAGAAAATCAACTAATTGATTAATTATTTATTCTTGTTGTTTCCACCATTAATGATATACTAATATTTTCTCTAAAATCATTCGTTCAGTACATAGCAAGAACATCGATCTATGCAAATATTCGTTCAACATTGAGAGTCACTGACAGAAGGGATCGATTTGGACAACACTAGCAAGGGGTTGCCTTCACCTGGCTATGCATGAGTTGGCACGACATTTGTCCCTTTTGGCAACTAGAAAAATTCCAAAACCGCTATATATGTATGTATGTATATACAGAGCAAAACCCAGCTGCTAATTTCATTTGTCTCTTTCAACGTAGCACGTGAACTTCATGTGGCTGATGCATGTCTCTTACCAATGACGACAATACAAGATAAGATGAGCACTTGCTATGTTATCATTAAGCTCACGATAATATATACACATATATATGTACAGTTAAAGTAGTTGAGGCAAGAACCGAGAATCTGGTTTCTGCAAATACAAAACAAACCATCCTGGCTAATATAAGATGTATGAATGGACGACTTATGCTATACATAATACATGTCCTCCTATCCACACCAATCATAACAACACTAAAAGAGTAATAATTAGCTACAAAATAGCACATCGAAGAAGCTGCTGCTGCTGCAGCTGCTGGTTTGATCATAGTTTCTTTACTTGAGGGTTAACGCACAGTAGATAACCTTACCTAGTACAAGTCCGGATGATGGTCTGAATAATATTTGAAATCTCATCATCATCCCCTGAGCATAATAGTCTACTCTAGATGGTATATGTGGAAAAATACCCTCATTTTATCAAGGAAATACGTGATAGAACTTGTAGGGAGACGTGGGAACTGGTTCCTTCTGTCCATCTTTATTAATCTGTAAGAACGAGTTCAGTCCTTGCAACATGAGTCCAAGGTTGTTTTGTCACTGCAAGGGCAGATCATGCGTCTTATGATGCCTTACTGTAAATTTAGTAGTGCTCATTTCTTCAGTTGAAGGGCTGCAAGATTTTCCATTCAGCAGCTTCTGGTCGGGCTCAACGGATCATAATCATAAGCTTCGCCAGCCTTGATGAAGCGTCCCTTCACGCGCCTCCTTACATCCGCTCTGGCTTTGCGAGTTGCGTACCTCACTTTTTTCTCAAATCTGTCAGATCATTGAAATTTAAGAGGAAGGAAAATATAAGTACTTCATCCCTTGAAAACTATGGAAACAGTAGCACAAGACTACAAGTTGTAAAGTCAATTAAGTAGATAATATAATGCATAAAAATTAAATAGACACCAGTTTGACAAATTGATCCTTACTTTCGCGCCTTCCTTTTCTCCTTGTAACGCAGGACAGCACTGCTCCTTCTGGAAGAGGTGGGCATTCCACTTTCAGCACCTGGAAGGCTCCATGGTGGCTCTCCCATGTTTAACATTGATGACGCACCACAATCTTGAAAGTCAACAGCATTACTCTCTCCGGTAAGGCCAGAAAATGAGAGATTTGAGTGTGCTTGCCTCATCAAATACAAGTTAGGTTCAGTCTTACAGCTTACAACTGAGTCTGCAGATGCTGCATTGCTGCATGCTGGTTGCATCTTCATCCCTCCAATTGAAGATCCCTATCAATATTTAAGTATTTTTATTAGAAGTATGCCCTATAAACTCAACTAATGTCGATTCTCAAGAAATTTATCTAACCATGAATCTCAGGAAGACTTCCAAATTATGGAGTCTAAAAGCAATAAGAAGACCAAAGAAGTTTAATTACCTTCAATGGACATAAATATTCCCTTATATTTGTTAATATTCATACATTAAATCTCATAGCACGAAAGTGGAACAATCGCTACTGATGGCGTGAATGTTTTAAAAGCCTGAAAAGGAGGCTAAGGAAAAAAGTCTTAATATGGGATGATAGCATCAAAGCCTGTTTTCAAACAAGGAGAAAGAGTGTCCAAAGGAATTTCTCATTGGCTCTGAAAATACTAAAGCAAACATCACGATTGGGCTTTAATTTCCATAAGTCTCACCATACTATGTTGTTCATCTCTTTCCCAGCTATAGTTCAATTTTTCTTTCTTGCATCATAATCTCAACTTTAGTTTAGCACCTAACAAAATTTCATTTTAATTCACCTCAAGAAGAATTTTGGAAGATGGGATCTAAATTGAAGAATAATTTATATCACAAGAATTTGAAAACCAAGTATATGCACACAAGACCTATACAGAAAAAATGGAAAATGACATTTCCGGATATAAGAGAAGCAATTTGAAACTACCTCAGCAAGGTAAGCACCCTGACAATCAGAACCTGCCATGTCGCTCGGCCCAAATAAGCCATTTTCTTCATTATGGAAAAGGTGTTCAGGATTATCGAGTGCAGTACCAAAAAGTTCTTCATAGTTCTCAATACCTAAGTCAATCTCATCCATATTAAAATTATCATAGAAATCACTATCCTCGCATTCAGCAATCGCCTTTTCTCGAGGTACGTATACCTGCACATGAAACCAGCATTAAACAAAATGGAGTATAACAGAAAAAAGAAAAGAATAGAACCAGCAATTTGCTGAAATGCAACAGCATTATTAATTTCAATATCTTTGAACTTTTGCAGTTATTAATAGCATAATATAACATGGCATACTAATCTACATTTGGGCATGGTTGCCTATTTTTCCATGTCTCAATATGTTGGCTTCTAGTATAATTAAGTGAAGAACTCAATAAATAGCTATCAGCTACAATACAAAATAGATCAAGAGAATGTGCTAGTGCTACTCTGTCACTATTCTACCTTTTGACTCTCTCAGTTCCCTGTCCACATTCTGCCTACTAGTACTGAAATTCATTATTAACGTTCTAAGTTCAAAGTTAGCTGCAACTGAACTCATTTGTTATTTTTGATGGAAAACATTGTGAAATGAGAATCCATATTTAGTTCTTTATGTATTACCCCAGTAATACCATGAAATTTTAACAAATTATGTTTTCATGCATCCTATTACTACAAAGAAGTGTAATGCCACGCACATGAAACAATTTCAACTACAGTGTCAGTTCTAGACTATAATCCAGCAGCAAATGACAAGGTCTAATAAAAATGACAGATATTAGAGCTACATCCTACATCGATTCATGCCCTTCTCAGTAGAAAAGAATTGATGGATTCAAGCAGGTAATAACAAGGTAAATTCTGAGACTCCTAAAATAATTTGTAGGGGAAATAGCTACCTTGCGCGTAGCAAAGCGTGAACACCCAGGCAACAGACCTGCACTCTGCAGCTTGGGATTAAGGGATGCTGAGGATTCCATCAAAACTGCTTCTTTATCCAAATCCATATTACGCAGATTGATGGCTTCTACAGCAAAGGATACATCTTTGTTATTGATCTCTTCTTGAGGGCCTTGGCATTCTGTTTGCCTATTCTCTGAAATGCTCATCAAACACATGCCCTGTTCACAGGTGGAATCCTTAATTGACGGACTATCTAAGAGAAATGACCAATTTTGAGAAAGTTCTGCAGCTGAAGGGCATCCAGAGTAACCATCAATAGCCTGTCTTTTATGTGAAGTAGTTGAGTTTGAGCTGGAGTGCCCCATCCAATCACAATTATTGCAAAGGGATACTCTCTCCTCCATACATCTAACGAAAGCTGGTTGAGAATTGCATCTTTCACAAAGAAGTGTCCTCGAGTGTCGTTTTGAAAGGGCATTAGCAGAATGCACATTACGATCACACGATAAACACAAACTAGCTGCATCTGA
The DNA here is from genome assembly GCA_026898415.1 of Leonotis leonurus. NCBI lineage: Eukaryota > Viridiplantae > Streptophyta > Magnoliopsida > Lamiales > Lamiaceae > Leonotis > Leonotis leonurus. Next base: position 2,412,645 of record JAPKLX010000028.1, on the reverse strand, counting down.
CTGACAGTACACAATAGATTTTTGCTCCCCACAGAAATCACAAAGATAACCCATATTTATATATAAATAAAACGTTTTTATCTTCAAGCTGCACTATTCTCTGCAAACAAAAAATAAACAAAATAATGTATCATTAGGATGACATTAGCAACATCATTTAACCTGTCAAAATAATTTTATGACCCAGCGCAGGAAGCAAATCCCATCCCAAAACATGTTGTAAAAGTGAATAAAAGCAAAGCTAAACAAAAAAGAGAAACAATCAATGACAATTCCAAAACAAAAACTTCTTTTACGCCACGCAAGAATACAACAATATTGGGGCAAAATTGCAGGAACAAATTCTTACTGACACGTATCACTTGTAATACACCACCACATAACTTAGAGATCCTAATAACCACTCAGCTGCAGAAAAAGATAGGAAAGACTCCCCTCCAACATGCTGGGAAACAAGTTTCATTACATAAAACGAGCAAATAAATAAAAAGCTGAGAAATTTAATGATATAATATAAGAAAATAAACTGGGAAATTGCATCTCCAATTTCCACATTCAGGAAGCACGAGGAAATCAACATAAAACGTTAGTATTTGAACCAGAACACACTGCCCTAGAATAAAAATAAAAATTTGCAGCAGAAAATTCAACCAAAAAGAATTCGGTATCTGAAAATGACGACTCCGAGCTGAAATTTCACAGATTTCCTGATTGCTCAAAAATCCACCGTCCAAAAAAAGATCACAAAAAGAAAAGGCCCATTTTCCAAGAAGTAAGATGTCTTACCTAACTCAGCAATAAAGGCAGGCAGCGAAACGCAGATTACTATATCAAGAAAAACAAGAGTAAAGAGGGTAGGTACCGTGACCTGCGCAGGTGTGATGAACTAGTTAAACCCTAAACTAAAGAGAAAGAGATAGAGCTTTTGAAGATGAGATATTCTTACAGCAGGAGGAGATGAGGGGTGGGACTGCGAAGACAACTGATAAATGGATTCGGACAAAAAGCTCACATAAAATAATGATAAAAAGTGCAGCTGACAGAAACATTTTGATGGGGCCGAGGTGGAGGAGTGGGACCCACCCCCCTCTTACGTGGAAATTCCTTTTTATATTCTAAATTAAAAAAGGTCTGCCCTTTAAGTGTTAAGCCTCTTCTACAATCAAATTTACGGAACTACCCTCGCTCCCAATATATCTACATACTTTGAATGGTAATTATGTGATTTCTGTCAAATTCCAGGTTGTTAAATTAGAAGAAGGAAAGTGAGATACCAAAGTGTATTTAGAGCTTTTTACTTTTTCTCAACACAGAAAAAGAAATATGAGATTGAGAAAGAAATAATTTAACGCTACTAAAACGAACAGTGCATTCAGAGTTGCAGGCGTATCAGATCCCATTCACACTCGAATATAGCCGCCGGCAATTGCTCGCCGTGAAAAAAATCGTTGATTGAAACTATTTTCTCCTTGTCTTTCAGCGATTAGCCGTTCGCCATAAATCGATATGCAGAAAACAGCGCAGTCGTGGTTTACGGGAGGACCAAGCAGCGATCTCAACAAAACATCGTCGTCGCTTCTCGCCGATTGGAACGCGTATGCTGCCGCTTCCGATCCCGCTGCCGAGGATTCATCATTTGATCTCGAAGCTGCTGTGCGCTCCGCCAACAACAAAGTCTCTTCTACATTCAGCGTGTAAGTATGAATCGCGAACCCTAGAAATGCCTAAAAGGTTTCTGCATATCGACTTTCATGTATGCTTCTGCAATTTTTGCATTCGTTTTCTGCTGAGGCATATATTTTGATGAATTCTGAGCTGTTTGCCTTGAAAACAGAGCAGTTTGATGGCTGTCCCTCCTCGTTCGATAAAATCTTTGAATTGAATTTATACTGAGGCGTAATTAGGAGTTGGTATTTGCCATCCGACTATTTAGAAAACTTGGTTATTTGTGTCAGAACGAAAGCAAATGCCGGTCTGACCATGTAAAATACCTTACATGACGTTGGATTTTTAGGAAGCTTGTTTGTTCAGCAAGTTATAGTAAAGATTTGATATGTTCCGTATGTGTTTAATTGTTTCAGCTAGTTAATTTGAGCTATGATCATGTCATTCCATGTATGCGTTGATAAACTTAATAAGGTAGTTTTATGTGTGAGTTAGAGGGGGTTATGAAGTTTGTGATATTGTGATGCTGATAAATTAGTTCCAATATTTAAGTGGTGGCACATTTGGCTTACCATGATAACAGTTTATTTACTCATTTGAATGTTTTAGGTTTTATATTTGAAGACCTAAAATCTATCTAAACTGTGCCTGCTGCAAATGTGGATATTATTGCATTCTAAATTGCACCTGCGCCCTCAATTAAAATGCCATTTACGCATTCTATGACTTAAACTTTGTAGAAAATCTACTTGGCTGCTGAAGGGGGATTAACAAGACACTACCTCCCAACAGTTGGATTAGTGTGATATCTATGTATTGACTGTTTCAAAGTGTGTGATTGAGACACTACCTTTTTTCCTCTTATTCTGAATAGGGTTACAAAAGGAGTGAGGGAATTACCTGGAAGCTTCAATTCTGCTACTAGCAATGTACCTTCAGGAAAGTCTCTTGTATATTTCGGGTTCTTCCTTGCAGCTGGATTCTTCTTTGTCTTCATTGCTTTCACCTTATTTCTTCCTGTGATGGTACTTAAGCCGCAAAAATTTGCTATCTGCTTCACCATTGGGTGTGCCTTCATTGTCGGTTCGTTTTTCGCCCTAAGAGGTCCAAGGAATCAGCTCAGTCACATGCTGTCGAAAGAGGTATTTTGTTAATACCAGCACACCAACTCCTAGTAGAGTTTCTTTCTTTTGGTCTGCTTATTCACTAATTTGCATTTAATTCTGCCCCGCAGAGACTGCCTTTTACATTGGGATTTTTTGGCAGCATGGTTGGCACGATATATGTATCTATGGTGCTCCACAGCTACGTTCTTTCCGTATTCTTCTCTGTTTTACAGGTAAAGAATCATTATTTTTATATAGTGAGTATTAAATTGGAAAACTATGTTTGTTTTGATTTAAATGTATTTGTGTTGTCAGGTGCTGGCTCTGTTATACTATGCTGTATCCTACTTCCCTGGAGGATCGGCGGGACTAAGATTTCTTTCTTCAACACTTACTTCTTCGGTTTTCAGATGCTTCGGAAGATAACCACTCGACCTACCTAACCTCTTATACCGCCCACAGTCAGCAACCGAGAATTTCCTTTCACAGTATCAGGGCGTCTTGCCCATGAGGCAAAGGCAATTGAGGCAGTCGCTTTAGGGGTAAATTAGAAGACGGATTTGGTGCACTCCGCACCAAACCTCATCTGTCCACACTTGGCTGAGTTAAAGTAGAATTTTCTCATGCTCTTGGAGCCTGAGACTACTTTTATGAGGTGTAGGCAGTTGTAATTTTGAAAGGATTCACAGATTTAAATGAAATTGGTATTTCTTGGGCCAACAGGAACAGTCAACAGAAAGTAAAAGTTGTAAAGCGGGATTTTACCTTTTCTTTTGGGCCATAGACGTGGCTGGTTGGATTCCTTTCACTTTTGCTGCTAATTTCTTACTTTGAATTAGTTACAGAATTTTGTCCTGCCTTTCTTTTCCGTATTTTACTTGCTTTCTTTCTTTTTTCCTTTTGGTCACTATAATTTTGTTATCAATTTTTTTTATTGTAACATAATGAATCTGTAGTTATTTTGAAAAGTTATATTAGAAACAATATATTTAATTTTAAAGTTTATTAAACTTAATAATCGTTTATCAGATTTATAAAAGTAAACTTGAATGCTATAGATGGGTTTAACCCATACATGCTAATTTAAACATGCCATAACTTACGTTTGGTTGTAAATTCGCCTATCTATTGGGCCCGATATTATAAACATGGCCGGCTGAAATTGTCTGGTTTAAGACGGATTGTAAACTGCCATCTACCCTGATATTGAGGAGGGTGTATTCAATTGAGATTCTGTTGGATTTTTTTGGATTTTACAAAGTCTGTGGATTTAGAAAATTCATAGACTCATGTAGAGTTTGACAGACTTTTTTTTATTGATTTACATGGATTTTCATAGATTTGATAGGATTGTTAAATATTTTTTTTTATTGATTTACATAAATTTCAATAGACTACGAAGTAAGGGATGACAATGGACCGGGTTGGACCGGGCTTCCCTAAGCCCAGACCCGACATGTAATTTTGTGGATGGGCCCAAGCCCGGCCTATGGCCTAACCGGGCTTGTAATTCAAGTCCAAGCCCAGACTCATGTGGATTGGACGGACATACATATTTTATTTATTTTATTTTTATTTTTAACATATTAAAAATATATATAATTAATTTATTTTAAAATAAATATATATTTTTTAATATTCATTAATATGTCTATTACTTTATATTTATTATACATTAATAATAATAATAATAATATTTATATTATTTCACTCATATATTTTATTTAATATGTCTATTAATTTATTTTTATTATACATTAATGATAATAATAATTGTATTTATATTATTTTAAATTTATAATTTAAATATCAGATATCTAAATATTCGGATCGGACTTGGGCGGACTTGGGTATGCCGGGCCTAAACATTAGTCCAAGCCCGACCATGACGCCATCGAGTCGGGCTTTGGATGCCCATTGTCGTCAAACTTGGACAGACTTGGATCGGACTGGGCAAAAATTGTCACCCCTAGTAGGGGTCCGAAATAACAGAATGGTAGTTGGATTTAGGGATGGCAATGGGACGGGCGGTTATATGTACAGGCCGAAGCCCGGCCCATCTCCCAGTCGGGCTTGAAAATTAGGCCCAGACCCATATGAATCGGGCGGAATCGGGCCAGACCCATGATTTTTTAATTAATTAATTTTAAATATTTTTTATTTTTAATAAATTAAAAAATATATATATTTTTATTGTATTTTATATATTTTAATATTTATTATACTTTTAAATGCAAATAAATATTAACTTCAAATTTATTTAGTTATATCTTATTTAATATATATATATTAATTTATACTTATTATATATTAATTGCAATAATAATATTAATACTATTTTTAATTTATATATTAATTATATAAATGTCAGGTTGGGATTGGGTGAGCCTCGGTATGTCGGGCCTAAAAATTGACCCAAAATCATCCATCGGACTTAAGATTTTGGCCCAAGCCCGACCCATAACGTCATCAGGTCGGGCTTGGGTGGCCCATTGTTGTCGGGCTTGGGCGGGCTTGAGTCGGATCGGACTAAATTGTTATCCCTAGTCGGGTTTGTAGAAGTTTGTGGAAGAATCCGTTGAAATCCCTAGTGATTATAAGAGATTTTGTAGAGAACAATCTATTTATATTTTTAAAAGAGAATTAATGAAAATCCATAGACTATTAAAATCCATGGATTGTTGAATACCTAGAGATTTTATAAGACATTTTAAAATCCGTATTGAATACCTCTCGTTTTTTAAAGACTTTTGAAAATCTGAATTGAATACCCCTCAATTTTAAAAGTCCAAAAAAATCCTACAGACTCCCCAACCAATACACCCCCCTCACGAAGACGGACCTTTTATGTTTTCCAAAACTACCCTTTTCATATCTCATTTCTCTTTCTTCGAAACATAACAATAGATTGCATATGAGGAATTGGTCTGGAGAAATCCAGGAGAATCTCCTTAAACGAAGCAGAGAAGTTCTAGATCGTGCAAATCTCATGGACAAAGGTCGATAATTGTGTCCTCAATCCATTTTGGAAGGTACGTAAATTGTTGATTTTTTAAGATTAGTAAATTCTGGAAGGTATGTAAATCTCCTTAAATTGCAGAATTATAATAAGGTGTTGGATGTTAAAGTTAGTAAACTTTGTATGACTGTGCGTCGCCATTGATACCTGCGTGACATCCGATTGGGTATCTATGTGGAACCCTAGTCCTCATTACTTCAGATTGGGTATATGCATTTCAGATTTTGTCCTGGGTATCTGTGATTATTTCAGATTGAGGATATGTATTTCAAATTGGGTATCTTCTTTTTTGTTGGTTGTTTGTTAATAGGTAGTGTTATTTTTAATTGTGTATTTTAGAGGATACCATTATTTATGTTGTTGTTTCTTCTGTGTTTAGTAGATCGAAGTGTAATTGGAGTATTTGAAATGCAGGCGAGTGCTCTTTTATAATTTTTCTGTTTTCAAAGAACTGTATAATGTTCTTTGGTATCTTTCAAATCTATATTGATGTCATATCCATGTTTGACCTCGTCAGACGCAAATGCCAAGTACTTGAGCAAACCAGAATGTGCATCCATCTCAATCTTGGGGACCTTCCCAGTCAGCTTTTTACAGGAACCCCAGTGGACATGCTTACTGGTCGAATCATTCATATATGCGGCAGTGGTGGTGGGGTACCGGAGGCCTAGATCTACTGTTGCTGCACACGACGCTTCCCTTTTGAGGATTGGGAGAGAGAGAGGAGAGGAAGTTCTTGTGACTGTTTGGGTAAACAGCACAAGAAGGAAGAAGGATAGCAGCAGATGTAATCCACTGAAAACCCACTTCCAGATCTCTGTGAAATCTCGCAACTGAAAAATGGCAGTGATGAGAATACTAATAAGCAACAGCTTGAGGGATCTGTTCAAGTCAAGCCTTGATTTCAAGAACCCACTTCCCAAGTTCTCCAGAAGGTCAAAAAAGAAGAAAAATATTTTCCTTAATCTCTCTTTTTACTCTTGTAAAGCTCCCTCTTTCTCTCTCTACACCATCATAATCCTGGTATTTTCTGGGGCCTTCTTTTGATTAGTGAGAATTTTAGATCCAACCTTCCCATCAATATGATGATTATTATCCACCTGCTGACATGCCTTTTGATAAACAGCCTCTCTCAGGCTCACTTTCTTATTCAATTGGAGCTCAAACAACTAAGATACAGCCGCAACAATCAATGATTAGGAAGGTAAATTCTTCTTAGTCTCATCTGCAAACTTGAGTCCTTGAATCACTCGTCTGATTTTCACTAGTGGAGTTAGAGGTGATATGATCTTTAAGTTTGTCAAGTGAGTAATGCAAAATGTCTGCTATTTAATAACAAATGGCATTTTGGGTGTAGCTTGATGTAACAATGTTTTTTCTTTATACTAATGTCTTAGCTATGGAATAATTTTGACAAAGGAGTCATAAAAATGAAGTAAATTTGAAATTTGAACTGTGAAAACTCAGTTGCCCTGCTGTATTGGTCATTTGGCAATGTTCATGTTACATGCTATTTATATTCATTGATGCATTTACACATGATGTTGCAACCTTTCTTTAAATCATCTTAAGATGTCAAGTGGTATAAATTGTGCCTTTTATGTGATTTTGGATATATGTACTGCATTTGAATGAAGTGGGATTTATTAATCACTAGAATGTTAGCTATTTTTCTATTTTTCTTGATTAGAATTCACATAAACCAATAAGAAACCAATAAGTTGGATTTATAAATTGTACTAAATTGCTTCTTGTCTCCTGATTAGAATTCATAGAAACCATTTTTTTGAAATGTAGCTCTGTTTTGAACTTGGCTGTTGCAAAGCCAAATGAAAGTGTTGGAATTAGTAACCTTTTCTGTGATCCACTAAAATTCTAATTTGACCACCTTTTATGCATGAGCAGATTGAATAACATGAACTGCTTGAGATGGGGCGTGTTGCAGCTTACATTTACAAAAAAGCAGGCAAATTGAAGCAGTCAATTGCATTGTCAAAGAAAGATAATCTCTACAAAGATGCAATGGAGACGGCTTCAATCTGGTGATCGGGAATTTGCCGAGGAGTTGCTTGTGTACTTCATTGAATAGATGTGATGATACTTAACAATATATAGAAGCTAATATTTCTGACGTTGCCGAAACATGATTAGGAAAAACATAAAATATCTCTTATATTTATTGTAACTGATGGAGTTGTTCTTGATTTATTGTTGCTATCAGCTATTTTCTATGCTTTGAATTGGCCAAGCAATTTATGAACCAACTTTGATTTTTATATAGATACTAAAATAGTTTTTTGTGGTGGTGTCCAATAATAAATTGAAATTTTATTCTTTTAGAATTTTTGTTAAATCATTCGTATTATATTAATCATTCATATTATATAAAATATTTTATTTAAATCATTCAACAATTTTAGGTACTCGTATCCGACTTGAGTATTTTGGATAGATTATTCAGGTACCCAAAGTTGCCTTATTTAATTTTAGATTATTGGGTATTTTTAAAATTTTCGGATATTTCGGGTATTAAAATATTTTAAAATATAAAATTTAAATATAATATTATATAATTAATAAATATAAATAAAATATAAAAACCTCACTTGAAATTCTCGAAACCCGAATAGCCACCCATATTGATATGTGTTGTGTGCTTATTTTATATTCAATGGCATTTTCGATTTATCCGTACTGAACATAAGGTAATTTCATACTCTTAGCCTTGTTTTATGATTTATTTGGTCTGGATTTCGCTTAGGGTTTATTGGTTATTTTGATGAAATCCTTTATTTCTACCATCTTAGGGTATATTGGTTAATGTTTAGCGGTTATATTAATTTGGTCTCGAAATTTGAAGAACCACCTATTATTTTGCTTGATTTGGTCTCAAATTTGGAGTTGCATTACATGTTTATATTCTGGATTTGGGCGACGACATTTTGTAAACCTCTTTCGGAATTGCTTGACGTGGGGAAGCTTCGGTTGCTAAACTTGATTTTCTGATTATTCATGGAAATGTTGCTTGAGGATGTGTGATTCCTTTTTTTAGAGGAGCATGCATAGGTATATATAATATATAGGGCAATATCAACCTTTATGATATACTTTATAAATTTGCTTTGCAAGCTAAAGTATACCTTCCTTTAAAAAGAATGATAATGTAAGGGGAACACTTTTACGATATAGGGTCCCCGCAGAATATTAGGAAGTCAAGAATGAGTTGGGGTACACTTGTTTGAGCTGGGCATATGATCTTTACTGGACATAGATTGATTCTTCCCTTTGGATCTTTTAAGTATTTTACAAATGTTAGCTACACCCTAATCTATTTTGACTTGTGTTATCGGCATTACTGTTGTTTTCTTTTACCTATAGGTGTATGTATTATTTATTGTTTGGTTCGGTAAGTGTCCTGAAAAATGGAGTTATTGAATTTTCTTGTGCTTCATCATATTGTAAACCTCACTCCACAATTTGAGCAAAAGCATATTTATTTGTGGGTAAGGCTCCGAGCAGAAAATGAGCTGTGAATATGATCTAGTATATGAGTTCCATTGCTTCCTCCACATTCATGTTTATGTGAGTTAATGAGCTGTTATCATTTCTTATTTCCTGCTCCTTATGATTTTCTCCTTATGATTTGCAGTTGTGATATAAATTTTTACTGCTCCTTATGATTTGCAGTTGTGGCATATGTTTTGTTTAAAGAAATCATTGTCGTTCTTGCAATCTTCTTCGCAGGCTCTTCAAATAATGCCAAAGGTGGAAGAAGTGGTAATCAAGGAGAGGGAACTACAAAAGAAGCTGATGGTGAAGCACTCCATGATGGTGGATTCTTACGAGAAGAAATTGGGGGCTCGAGACATCGATAATCGATAATCATGTGGCCACCGTTCTGCTAAATCACAGTGTTGAGACAGGAAGTGGACGACCTTCTTGAAGTCATCGACGAGATATAATCAATGTAGGAAGGAATTGAAAGGCTGTGTATGTGTATGTGTAGACTTGCAGAAGTTACAGTGAACAATGTATGTGTATAAAATAAATTTGTGTTTTCGTTATCAGTTTTTATATGAATCTTTGTTTCATTCTTGAGAGGTAGGGATGACAATAATAATTTTTATACCGAAATGGTTGCCTGATGAGCCTGCTTCTGCTTGCATGCTTTGTAATATTCGTCACCCCATTATGTACCCAAGCCACATTATATAGATATCAAAATTGTTTTTTGTGATGGTGTACAATAATAAATCGAAATTTTATTCTTTAGGATTTATGTTAAATGCAGATTTATAAGGCGTTGAATGTTAAATCATTCGTATTATATAAATTATTCATATTATATAAAAATATTTTATGTAAATCATTCAACAATTCTAGGTACCCGAATCCGATTTGGGTATTTTTGATAGAGTATGCGGGTATCCAAAATTGCCCTATTTAATTTAAATCATTCATATTTTGGGTATATCGAATATTATCGGGTATTTTTGAAAATTTTAGATATTTTGAGTATTAAAATATTTTAAATTATAAAATTAAAATATAAATTAAACATGAAGACCCAATTCCAAACTCGAAATATCCGAATAGACACCCCTATTGATATGTGTTATGTGCATATTTTTATATTCTATTCTCGCATAGCATAATTATGATTACGGAGAAAACGTAATGAGTCTTCTATTGTTTATCATTATATATATTCAGTTAAATTGTTATTTTAATATTATAAAAAAACTAAAAAATAGTGAAAGTGTAAAACGAACGATTATAATAAAGAAGTAGCACGACATTATAGAAGATAAGAGTATATTAACTATTCAAACGCCCAACCACATACTAGTTAATCCTCCCTAAAACCCTAAATCATTTGTTCACTTTTGCCGTCGTCCTCACCTCCAACTCTGCTCAAATTTACCGGCACCAATGGCCAAAAGAAAACGCAACCCTCAAAATGACACAGCCGAAGAGAAGAACGAACAAGAGCTAGCAGAAGAAACAGCGGTTATTTCAGGAGAAGCACATGTTGACGATGAGCGGAGCTTCGAAGAATTGGGGTTGGACGCTCGCCTAGTTCGCGCCTTGTTGAAGAAATCAATCGAAAAGCCCACCCCAATCCAGCTCGTCGCTATTCCTCTCATCCTCGTATGAATAATTCGTAATTGCTTGCTCATTTTGTTATTAATTATTACTGTATTTAAGTATTATTCTAATTTAATTTGTGGTTTATGAGTTGCAGGAAGGCAAAGATGTGGTGGCCCGAGCCAAAACTGGCTCGGGGAAAACATTAGCTTATCTTCTACCTCTGTTTCAGAAACTGTTTGCTGATACAAAATCGAATCTCGCTCCCGCCGCGATTGTTCTTGTCCCAACTCGAGAGTTATGCCAACAAGTATGTATCTTTAAAATTTAGCTTCAGCTCGATGTAATTTATTTGAATTTTGGTATTCTAAATCTGTACTTTCTTGTGCATGATTGGTCAAGGTTCATTCAGAAGTGACATCACTTATTGAGTTATGCAGAGTGCAACTAAAAGTTGTTCAGTTGAAGAGCATGATGTCTATTTCTGACCTGGTTGGTAAAGCTAAAGCTTTTCTAATCAGTCCAAATTATACTGTGAATTTGCAAAACGTGAAACTTGTTTATTATTTTTTCTCATAGAAAACTACTCTTGCTGGGCTTCCTGATATTGTTGTGTCAACTCCTGCATGTGTACAAACTTGCTTGAAAAACGGTCTTCTTCAAGCTAAAGCACTTCAAGAATCACTTTCAGTTCTTGTCCTTGATGAGGTATGCTACCAAAACTATTATCCTATTTCTAATTTTTATTAATAGTTTGATATCCGTTAGGATCTAATTGACGTGAACAAAAATTTAACGTGTTTGTAGAACTGGTGCTTTATAGTTCGTACAGTTTTTTTTTCTTGTAGACAAAAGTTATATACTTGCAGGAGTTGAAAAATGGGTTGTTCTAATGAAAGAGTATACTTCTATTTATCTATTGTATCATGTGAAGATACCATCATAATATATTATTAGTATTGGATAATGGATATGATCACATGCCATTTGCAGTAGCTTAGTGCAAGTTTTGGTCGTCACTTAACTGCATGTGTTAACTGTTAAGAAGGACTAGTGGCTACACAAAACGAAATATAAATTTATCAGCCAAGATCATTCAGGATTCAATAAATTTAGTGTGTGCTCAGTAGCTCTGTAGGGTAATTATTAGTGTGTGATATTGCTCTGCATGCTCATCATCTTTAAATAAAATATAAAATTTGACACTATTGTACCTTGTGGTTTAATCTAAATTTTATGTCTCAGGCAGATCTTCTGTTGTCATATGGATATGAGGACGATATAAAAGCACTTACAACATATGTTCCAAAGCGCTGCCAGTGCCTTCTCATGTCTGCTACTTCAAGGTTTATTTCAGTTCTGATGTTGCTATTAATTGGTTCACTACCTTTTTATGTTGAAATAATTGGCTCCACACCATCCACACCATCCTGTGGCTAGAGCCCCTTACATGTGTAATTGACTAATTGTCAGTGTAAGTATACATACTTTTGTGTGTCATTTTAGCAAACATAAAAACCCCACACATGCATACATGCGCATATCGGGTCTGCCTTTGCATGATTAAAATATAAATCTTGTTTTCTAGGTTGGAGACAGTTGCTACTTATTTTTAGTTCTTGTATTGAGCTGGCTACCTGGAATACTTCTTCAAAGTTCTTTTTCAAAATATGTGCTGCCTATTTTCAGATGACTTATTACAATGCTATCTATTTTGACTAAATACTGTTTCATCTGTGAAATTACAGTATTAAACACGCACTCAGTCGCATTCATATGTAGTTCATACCTTTAATGACAATTATCAATGGTTTTTCTCATCTTAACTTGTTCCCAATTGTTAATTTTGTGAACTGAAAAACATGCCCGTTTTAACAATCTTGATATTATTCAGTGCTGATGTTGAAAAGCTGAAAAAGCTTATTCTACATAACCCATACATTCTAACACTACCAGAGGTGGGAGATGTAAAGGATGACATCATCCCCCGAAATGTCCAGCAATTTTATGTAAGTTATCGTTATTTTTCCCTACCATGCTTTCTAATGTATTCCTTATATTGTAGGGACACTACTACTCTAATTATAAATATAATTGTACACTGAGTAACTACTTCTTTATTTGATTAGATTTACTATTGACATCTCTTTTGTAAATTTGTGGCCCTTTTTGTTTAATCAGCCGCAGTGAATTTTTTTTTTTAATTTGTTGCCCTGCTTCTTTTGTTATTGATTTCAATACTTCTGTAGATTTCATGCAACGCCCATGACAAGCTTGTCCATGTCCTTGCTCTGTTGAAACTGGAGCTGATACAAAAGAAAGTGCTGATTTTTGTTAATTCTATTGACATGAGTTTTAGACTGAGGCTATTCTTCGAACAGGTAAATGGTTGACAACTAAACCATATTAAGTGATGTTGTATTAATTAATGCTCAATGTTCTGTTGTATTAATGCTCAAACTAAATGGTTGAAAATGAAAACTAAACCATGTTAGGTGATGTATTAATCCATACATCATATTACCATTGTCAGGCATTAAAGCGTCTCTTGCATTTATTGGTATACTTTGAGAGAGAGAGGGTCAGTATGTTTTGGAAAAAAAAGTGTCAGTATGTTTTGGAAAAAAGTGTCAGTATACTACTCCTTAGCTTCATAACCCATAAGTGATAAAAAATGTATTGTGTTGAAGAGTTCGATATTTCCTGCCTGTTGTGATCCATACTCAGGATAATTTAATACAGAAAACATGCATATACAAATGAGTAGAAAGAAATAGCATATAGAAATATATACACTTGTTTGTTTTACCCAAAGGTGCATGCTGATATATAGAAATAACTATGAATAACATTACACTCTCCAATTGTTTATTGAATTTGCTGATGATTAGACCTGATTTTTTATGATTATTTGCCAAAACTGATTCCAAATTCAAGTAGGCAGATTTATGTGCAATTACATGTTATTTAAAAATCGCTTGCGAGCAAATATGTTACCTTGTATTGTCTGGATGGCTGAGCAGAAAATGCAATGGTTGGTAACATATACTACCTTTGTCTCAGTAAGCTCGGCACAATTTATTATTTCAATACACTCATTTGAATATAAATTGTGTCATGCCTATTGGGACGGAGGGAGTAACATCTTTTAACCGGAAGCTGAACTCTTCGTAATAAAGTTTATGTTTTTAGGGTCTTCGTAATAAAGTTTATGTTTTTAGGGATCAAAAGACTCATACTATTTTAATGTGGCAGTTTGGAATTAAAACTGCAGTTTTGAATGCTGAGTTGCCTCAGAATTCTCGTCTACATATTCTCGAGGTATGTGTCAAATAATTCTGTTTGCTATTTCTAATCTCTTATTTTTTTTCCCTAAAACTCATATCGTGAAAAATATTAATCAAAATGAGAAATTGCTAAGAAGCACAGGTACGCCAAAATGGCCGCCATACTCGTACCAGTATGTATTACATATGAATAGGAAAAAATGTCCAAAAAACGTATTTAATACATTTTAAAAAAATAAAAAATAAAATATAAATACGTGAAAATACGTATTTAATACATGATTTTTTTAAAAAAATTACGTGAAAAATATGTTTATATGTTCTGTAAAATACATATTGCCTGCTTCCTTTCCAAACCCTAATTTTACATCCTGTGCCTTACACCCACTAAACCTCCACCTATGTCGTGCTGACTTTGCACCGCCCCTGACCACTGCGCCTACCTCTGCATCGCGCACACTCCGCGCAGGCGCTGCCTCGCCTACTCTCTGGACAGGTGCTGCATCGCACACGCTCCTAGTGGGACCGAGGGAGTACTAATTAATGAATTACATCTTGGGATTAAATTTATGGGCTCAAATTAAGCCCAGATTTAAATAAATATTTGATTTTAAATTATTGATATTTATTTAAAATTTTATAATATTAATAAACATAAATATATTAAAAAAATAAATGTATTTTGAAGGTATTCGTATCTTTTATTTTTTTGAAATGGTCATCTTTTCGTTCCTGTATCGTATTTGTATTCATGTTGGTGCTTTTTAGAGAAATTGTGTTCTGGCATCAATTTTGAACCTTTTTATTTTTATTTCAGGAGTTCAATGCTGGCCTTTTTGATTACCTTATTGCAACTGATGACAGCCAATCAGCAGAACAGCAGAATGACAAGGAAAGTCACGCTTCTCAAAAAAAATCTAAAAAACACTCCAAGCAGAAGTTGGATGCAGAATTTGGAGTAGTTAGAGGAATAGATTTTAAGAATGTGTACACAGTGAGTTTATGTTTTTCCAAAGAGCACATGTTAAAGTATTCTCTGATTATTAATCTATGTCATTCTGGATGGCTTTCAGAAGATAAGTTCCCTTCTAATGTGTTCTATAAACTATTAACTTATTTTATGTGAAAATGACTGAAAAGTGTTGCATGACTAATTTTAATATGATATAATTTTGCACTTAGCCACTTTGTCTGATTGAAATTTTGTCTCCTTGCTTGATTTGGTTGTCAATTTCTGCAACCCTGACCATATGAAATATTCTTATGTACTGGAATTGTTTTAATAAAACAATTAGTTCAGTACTTGGATTGTTTATTTAATAATTCTTTTAGCAAGAATCCATGCTGCAAGTGTGATCAATCTTAATCTGTAATAGGTGGTGAACTATGACATGCCTCAAACAGCAGCTGGATATGTGCATCGTATCGGACGTACTGGAAGAGCTTATAATACTGGTGCATCTGTATCTCTAGTAAGATTCTTCATGAGATCTCCATTACACCTTCAAAAGGCCTTATCACTTATTACTTGTTTCATCCAATTGAGTGAAAATGTTTTCTGTAACAACATTTATTGAATATGTTGGAATTTTCTCTTACCTTCTGATTCAGTCACCTTGTCGATCTTTGAATAGGTCTCTCCTGAGGAGATGGTGATATTTGAAGAGATAAAATCTGTTTTGGACGAAAATGATTCTGAGGACTCAAGATATGTTGCTCCATTCCCTTTGCTTAGTAAAAACGCTGTTGAGTCCTTACGCTACAGATCCGAGGTAAATGAAATTTGTATTGTTTCCTTGTGCAGTGGAACTGTGGAAGAAATCCTGAAAGTATTTTTCTTATAACAAATTCAAGAGAAGTTAGGCCATGCAGATTATTTTAGGCTATACTTCTGTACAATCTGCCTGAAGATTTTCTTTCAATTAGTGCAAAGTATAACTCTCACACTTTTCCTTGTATTCGATTTCCCTCCCAAAATGTAATTTGAATAGACTCAAATTTATATCCATCAATAGCCTTAGTTTCTGCAGGGTATTGGTGGAGAAGATCGGAAGATCTTTGCGTTGGAACTATTATACTTATAACTTCCATATATTTTAAAATTTACCTGTGAAATTCTTCAACTCACTCGGTAGTAATTATTTTTGACAACCATGTACACTTAATACTTCTCGCTTCCAATCCCTTGGCATAAGATAATACATAATTTAATTATAATCTTTGCATCAACTCGTTAGTGAATGCAATGCCAAGAATAATCTACATGCTTCTAACTTCATTGAATGTTGAATCATTGACGAATGATCAGATTAATGTTAATCATAGAGTCCCATTTTAGAGTTAACATGTGTAGAAAGTACTGAAATTCTTCTGTAGGCCATGAAAATGATAAAATAATTGACCCTTAATGTTTGTAGTAGTAGGCTTTACAGTATTTGTATGTATTCTTCATATAAGCAGCATAAAAATAAACATGAATGGTGTTTTGATTTTTTTCTTTAAATATTTTGTTATTTATAATAATTGATGCAGAGTGCATAACCCTTTGAGTTTGTTAATTTCAGGATGTCGCTAGGAGTATAACGAAAATTGCAGTGAGAGAATCGCGGGCACAGGATCTTAGAAATGAAATTCTCAATTCTGAGAAGTGAGTTATCTTCTGACAAGAACTTTTCTTTTAAAAGCAGCTATTTCACACTTTTTTTAGAGATACTTTACCAGTTGCCACTTTATTATGAAACCACACTTTTGGCCAATATATATTGTTTATTGAATGAATATCTTGTATAATCACATCTGTACTGAAGTGAATGTTTGACTGAAGTTGCACAACAGTGTAGATTTTACAACTTTCTTGATAGGTTAATCATATTTCTGTTAATCTGTAGGTTGAAGGCTCATTTTCAAGATAACCCGAGAGACCTAGGTAAAGCCTTATCTTGCTGGATGGATTATAAAAGCAAAATCATCCACTCTTTGGATAGTAGTAAAAGATGCCTGTTATGCCTTATATCTGCTGCTTTTCTTTCCTCAGAGCTGTTGAAACACGATAAAGTTCTGAGCAAAAAGGAACCTGCGGCGCACCTGCGTGATGTGCCCGAGTACTTATTGGACGCAACGACAAAAGAGGCTTGCAAGATTGTAAAGCTTGCTAGAGCTGCCATGGGATACACTGGTCCTACTCGGCGCAAAGTTTTCAGAGGAAAATCAAAGAAAAGCAGAGATCCCCTAAAAACATTCTCTGCTGAGGTAAAATACTATTCAAGTATTGTGAGTGATTATTGTCCACTTTGTTATCTTATCTGTTTCTTACCTGATAATTAATTCCTTGTTGAAACTAGGAATGTCACTGTATGAAGCTAGGTATGCAAAATTTCATATTATGCTAGTTTTTGAAAATAATTTAGTAGATAGTGTAATTGCTTCATAATTATTTAATTATGTAACATAATATATATACTATTGTTTATTGTTCAATATTTTCAATTGTTAATAATTTTTATCAACTATAATTCATAATTTATGAATTAACAATTTTCTTATAAATCAAACTGAATATATATTTTCATATAATATATATTGATATATTCTGAAAAAATGCTATATACTTACTTTTTCGGTACATATTATGGTACGGTAACTAAGTATACCTCGGTATTTGAAAAATGCATACCTTTGTCGTACCGAACTATTCGGTCAGTATCATACTTTACCAAAATTTTTGGTTAATCCTATATTTAGCAATTTTTCAGTGTTTTTTGATAAGGTAAGTACGATATACTGTTTATAGGTAAGTTTTCACAGCATTAGTTAATGTTTTGCACATGAGAGCATATGTGCAGTTTCATCATATTGTCAATTAGTTTTGCTTAAATTAGTTAGTGTGTTCAGGGACCAAAACGAGCACGTAAAGGCGGAATGAAGAGGAAAGGTAAAAACCAGGATGAAGGGAACTAATGCTATGAACCCATGGGGTCTAATTCTTGACAATTCTGGCCTTTTTGACGAGGCAATTGAGGCGGGGGCTGCGAACCCTGGAAAAATTGAGGCTCGGCGTGATATAGTTCCATCATACTAGTTATTTTTAATCAACTATAATCATAAAATTATCTTTTGAATTGTTTAAAGTTCAATGTTAGCGAAAGCATATTTGAGCAATATGGTTATTTTTTCAATCTTTTTTATTTTTATGTTTGGTTGGTTATTTTAATATCTTTAATAATTTCTTATATAAAAATAAAGTAGCAATTTCTCAAATATGTACATAAAAGCTAGATGGATATAATAAATAACGGTGCTATATGAAAAATATCTACTTTTATAAAAAATATATGAAAATTACTCATTTTTAGTGATTAACTAGCTAAATTATTCTTATTTAAAGTTACATAAACAAGTAAATGAATTCAATAAATAAAGTGAACCCGGAATTGAAAGCGAAAGAAAATGTAGTTCATAAACTTGATTAGAAGAATTTAATTCACAACGATGAATGGAATTAAGAATCAATGAAATTGAATGTTATAATCGGCTATCCTTCGTAATCAAGTACTAAACTAAACATGAACTTAATGAAAATAATTGACTAAAAATCATAAATCTTGACCCTAGAATGATGAGTCGAGATGTACTCGGAATATAAATGTCTAGAATTGGGAAAAGTAAGTCCTAGAATGGGAAAATGCGTCTCCTTTTTATAGAAGTTGAGAGAATGAGCAGTCTCCTACTTGTCAGCGACCACTGACTTGGCCGGTACCGTGTTCCACGCGCGTCCGTTGCGCTAACTCCCTGAGTCAGTCGTTGGGGTAAGCGGCCGCTGTGGAGCCAGCAGTCGTGATAACTCTTGTATAAGAGTTATTTATTATGTTTTTATTCCTTTGTTTTGCCTTTTATGTGATGTCTTTTGATTATTTTCTTGTTTCATTTCTATTTTTTTAGTCTTGTTTTATTCTTTTGTTTGGAGAAGAGACAATATTATTTCCCAATTGCTTTTGTGTAGGAAAAGGAGACAAAATCTGAAAAAAACAATGCTGACTGGGCGACAAGGTGAGAGGAGAGAGAGAAGTTGTCTCACACTAAAAGTCAAAGAAGGGGGCTAAAATTAAAAAGGGACAAAAAGGAGGGTAGCAAGGTCTTTTTATGTGGGTTATTTTTGGAAACCTAGCAGCTACTTCTAAGTTGGCAGCCGCAAGAAACAAAGAAAGCTGGACATTACAAAAAAAAACAAGAGAGAAAGAGTAAGGAGGAGGCTGCTGTATCTACGGTGGAAGCTAAGCATACAGCTTGGGAAAAAGAGGAAGCACGGCTGCAACAATCTTGGAGGGAGGATTGGAGAATCATCCCTACACATCTGTCCTCTTCATTTCCATCTCCTAAATCTGTATCTAGACTGTTTATCATGTTGAGAAACAGCTCTTCACTTTCTGTTTTTATTACTAGAATGAGCTAACTTGTATGAGACTTGGGTTTGGATGATTTTTGCCTATTTTAATGAGAATCAAAGCTCTGATTTCTGATGCTCTGTAGTACTCTTCATTTAGCAGCTCTTACTCTATCTTTATTGTGTGTTTGGCCAGCATATGATGAGGATTTAGACTTGGATAATTCTGGAAAGGTTATTGAAGTTGGAAAATGCTAAATGAACACTAGTTTATTGTTTAGGAATATTCATTAATCTGGTGTGGCATTGGTAATTGGTGATGATCTGATTTTTAATTCAATTTAGCTTGGTATAGGAATATATGAGCTTTGTTGATTTATTTATAAGCATATGTGTTGGAAAATTCGTGTGCTAAAATTGATAATTACGCCACTGTATCTGTTTTGCTGAAGAAATGCTGTAGCAAAATGTGCGCAATTGTGAACAGGCAGAATGAAATCCGAACCCAAGTCCGTTTTAAATCTATTGATTATCTGATTATTGTCCTCTGTTTGAGTTTCTGATCTTGTGAATTTTCAGTTGCTTAATTTAGTTGTTTTAACTCTGATCTTTGGTCTTGTTTATTTTCGTTTTCTTTCTTGAATTCTAGTGTAGAAAACCTCCAACTATTGATTTAAATTCCGTCGTTTTTATTTTCTGTTGGTTGAGCATGTTTTAGTAC
Organism: Leonotis leonurus; assembly: GCA_026898415.1. Classification (NCBI taxonomy): domain Eukaryota; kingdom Viridiplantae; phylum Streptophyta; class Magnoliopsida; order Lamiales; family Lamiaceae; genus Leonotis; species Leonotis leonurus. Next base: position 2,392,379 of record JAPKLX010000028.1, on the reverse strand, counting down.
ATTTTTGCATTCCCTGTGGATACGAATCTGGAATATTTCCTTATATTACTTGTGATTGCGTGCACTTGCGCAATATAAATTGTGTTTGTCATTTTACACAACAAGTCGCTGATTGTGGTTTATCCCCTTGTGCGCTGGCTCGGTCTGGGCCACCGAGAGGCCTAGTCAGCGGCCCCCTAAGCTGTGCGGGCATTGACTTGTACTCTCGGTCGTCTTCATTCTCTCATCATTTCTCGATCTTTTCTCGTCGCGTTTCCAACATTAGCACTTGTTTTAACTCTTGATCCTGAAGCATAAAATGAAACGTAAATCGAGCCTGAAACATCATGCAAAATGGGAAAACTACAAGAATAAAGACGATGAATATACGAGTTTAGACGACCAAAAAGAGACTAAACAACCCCTCCACACAAAAAACCTTGCTTGTCTTCAAGCATAACTTAGTCTAAAATATCCATAGGAAAAATCTAATACGACATGCATTCTTGACAAGACTTCAAATCATTCTCAAAATTAATCTTTCTATCATTATGTCATGTCACATAGAGATCATAGGGCCCACTTAAACTAGATACTCATCAATTCGAACAAAACTAGACAATGATGCAAATGGTATCATTGAGATCACATAACCGGCTATATTTTTTTTTATTCATCACTTTATTAGCGTATCTTTCTCTTTTTTAAAAATAAAAAACATGAGGAATATTAAAGATAATGTTCACCGGGTGTGTACTCCGAATGTTCGGGTTTTCTTGGTGTGGTTTTTCCATACCCATCTCTTTTATGAATTTGAATTTTGATTAAGAGAGCGGGGTAAAATCTTTATATACTCCTATCTTAATAATGATCTCACAAAGATAGTTAGAACAATATCAAGTTACATGGTCATTGTCATGAGATATGAACAATTAGGGATTTCCTAATGTATCCTCATGCAGTTTCCCGTGCTCATGGTTACCAGAAGAGCAGAGACCTCTCGACAAGTTCATTTTTCATTATTAAACAAGGATACACAATAAGTAGTACTAAACAACTAGTTAGTTGAATCAATTAATACATACCATCATGCATCACTATTTTGATAATTATACTATGATTAAGGATACAGTCACATGTTCCCCACATTCCTACGTTCATCTAACGTTTCACAACACAAATCAAGTCAAATTAATCAAGAGCTTTCAAATCATATCATATCGCAAACACATGTCACGACTCGATTCAACCACAAGATATCAAGACCAAGTAACTTAAGAACAATAAAAATTTTGCAACAAGCAAGACACAAATAAAAGACGAATGCATGCACTTAAAAGACAATCCTCCCCCTACAAAGATAGAGCAATGCCATCATTGCATCTATAGAGTAGAGATAAGAAAGACATCCTTGAAGTGCTGCATTCGATGCAAAAACGAGAAGAACAACCTGAAAAAAAAAAAATAACTAGAAAACAAAGGGAAAGACAAAAGTTAGCCGATCACACACTCACACGAGGTCAGGAAGAGGGTGGGCTTGTGGTCCGCCGAAATTCCAAGATGACCATTATTGCTGCATCTGTAGGAGTTTTTTTTTGTTCTTCCATCGCCTTTTGATAGCCTTCCCATTGTGCATGGTGGTCGGCAAGTTGCTGGGACTGGTTGTCGAGGCGGATGTTGATGTTGCGGATGTCTGTGCGCATCTCACTAATGCCGGTGGTGACGGTGCTCGCGAATTGCTCCTATTGGGAGTTCCACTGAGGTTGGGTTCCCCATTGAGATTGGGCATCCATTAAGATTGGGTACGAAAGTGATCTTCTTTTCCAATAAAGCAAGAAAGAAAATAGGACCACTTTCGTGGGAGGGAGGTTTATTTTCCCACTCCCATTAGATACATGAATCTTGTTCATCTCTTAAAGTGAAGTGGTTGTACTACGTGGCAGTGACTTGCAAAACCCTAATTTAATGTTTGACATATCAGCAAGAACAAGTTTGAATTTTTGAAAAAAATAAACTAACTAAATTTGAAAATCGACCCACAATCACAAAACAAGGTAGTCCTCTAGGAAAATAAGAAATTAAATTAATTATGAACCATTCAATTTTACTTTCAAATTTCAAGATTTTATAATAATATATATATATATTTTTTCGAAATTCTTGAAAAATTTGTTTCGTCATAATTAATCTTGAAAAAATCGAAACGATTATTTTCAATTTTTTAAAATGTTGGGGAAAGAAAGCATCCCTTAATTGGAAACATAATTTGAATTATATGCACTCTTTGGAGTCCAAAAAAAAATGTGTTATCAGTGTAACTGTGTAAGCAATTAATAAAAACATGTACTTGAAACGTAACTCTTGAAAGAAAAAAAAACGTAAATAAATGCTTTGGAATTTAAACAGGAAAAAAGTTTTACTTTGATTTTGTTTTTATATATAGATAGATTACTAAAAAAGAACCAAAAACGTATTTTTGATTTTTTTTTCCATATTTATCAATTCTCATTATGTAGGCTCTTTAATAAGTAAATTATATTTATATATATATATATATGCACATTGCACCATTCATTAAGAAAACTCAAAGACATTGCATTCAAACGAAATCTTGATAATTCCTAACAACATCCAAAGAGTCAACTTTTTTTTCACAAATTCAAATCTTCAAAAGCACCAGCAGAAGATCACATCTACCAAAAGTTGAAACCATACGAGTTTCGAACGCGACTCAAGAACACGTAGATTAAGAAAACATTTGGACATACTCAACGAGTCTTTCATTCTTCTGTTTTCTTGAACTCCGGCACTATGTTAGGCCGATAACAAAGTCTCCTCAACCGAACATGTTCCTAAAAAAGGGTATCATATATCAGATGGAGAGGACTCGATCGGTTAAGTCTGAGTACGAGTCGATTGTTATCCAAAAGTGGAAAGTACTCACATCTGAATTGTCGCGGTCGTATCTGATCAAGAAAAGACACCTGCAGTCTCTTATGTCATGCAGTCTTTTTGAATCTCGAGTACATGAGCATCATAATATCTTGCTTGATCATGTCTCTCCTGATTTTCAAAAATATATACATATATATATATATATACATACATACATATATATATATATATGAATGCATGCCATAAAGTAGAAAATGACTTGTTGCATAGATCAGATGGAGAGGACTCTATTGGTTAATTCGAATTGGGGTTTTTATTATCCAAGCACTGTCTTTGAAGATAGTCGGAAACTGACTGAAGAGTGCATACTTCTTAACGTACCTTCTCTCTATAAATATATATGTGTGTGTGTGTCACTTGAATATTCCAAGGGCACTTGTAATCTAATCGACTCTGATACGACTTCTGAAAGAACAATTTCCAGTACAGCGACAGCACTTAGACCCGATATAGAGGAGAAAAGAGGTACCTGGAAGCAAACTACTAGATCTCCAACTTTCACTTCTTCGCATTCAGTGTGCTCCAAAGCAACAGAGCGCACCCTCACAGAGTCTCATACATTCACCCATTCGTCTTCCGTCTGATCCAAACCCAACATATCTTACAAGGGCTTCCTGCAGTTAATCAGAGAGAACACACTTAGACATGATACATATGTACAAATAATGTGTCCCCTTGCTTATAAGTGACTGGTATAAGCTTCACAAATTAGCCATTTCGAGAAAAAGGAGGAAGATATATGATAATTGCTGCGTAAAACATTACTACTTACAGCTTCCCCGGAACTGATAAATCTGTGGGAACGAAAGGAATCAACGTCATACCTGTAAAAACATCCGAAAAAGGTAAGAAGAATGCGTAACTGAGTAAATGGTCAACTATTGTAGGTAAGCATATCTAGTGTTTGGCTAATAGGAGAACAAGATGCTTTTCTCTTTCTCTTACATCAAATATTATTGTACTGAGGAACAGAATTCCCTAAAACTATGTTTTCTTTCATTTGTTAATAAGATAGTAAAGAGACGAAAAAGTATGGTGGTTCTTCAAGGAAAAAAGGAAGAAGTTTCATCAAACTTGGACCTTCCTGAGTTCATGCAATTGTTCTGCAATTAACACGTAGGTCGTCTTCCTCGTACTTTCAAGAACCACACAAGCAATATTCAAGATAAAATTATTTATATGGAGTAACTGATGAAAAGGCTTTTGTTATTCAAGGAAAGCAACCTATGACACAGTGAACAATTTAACTGAGACATTATCACTAAAATGCCGTAAAGGACAAAGAGATGTCAAAATTTAGGCCTACCATGCTCCATCCTTCGAGGACCTTGCTTCGAACTCCAACCTTGATAAATCCACATCCTCCTCTCCTGCCACAGTGACAATTAGGATATAATGTTTCAACCAGACATTTTCTTTTAATGGTGGGATTGAACCCACATGTCAACCAGACATGAAATTAAGGGAAAATACCATATATCGACACAGCTTTAATCAATGTTGCAATCTTTTCATAACGCTAAAGATTTGACAAATTCATGCATAATGTCTCAACATTTTTGTAATAGTTTCGTGAAGCCAAAAAATTAATTTTTTAACCTCTCTTCAGATGTCAACAAGTATGGTGTGGATGCCGGTTCCTTGGGGGGCGACACAATCTGGGAGACTAGTAACACTGTAATAGCAACCTTTTCCATGACCAAATCACCTAATTGGTATCGGAATTTGGGTTTCATGACTTTATTGCAAAAGTGTTGAAACATTGTTTTAGATTTCTCAAGTTTTAACATTATGACATTATCGCTGCATTGGCCTAAGATTGTGAGGACATATGGTATTTGACATATTTGTCATCAAGTAACATGAGCAGATTTCCACAAGTAACATATAACAGCAAATCAATAAAACGCACCCTCTGGGGTATTTGAATTTCCAGTTGCGTTAGTCTGATCATCAGTTTCTGGAAAAATAGGCGACTCCTTAGCTTTGTCGAAAGAAGCCTCTCTACGAAGTCCCTGCCTTTGATATTCGGAACAACAAAATGCTTAAGAAATTCCATTTAAGTCAGAGATGAACTTAGGATAGATGCCACAAATACAAAAGAAAAGATAAAACCTCAGTCCACTTTACAACAGGTTTCCCAGCAAGCTCACTCGAATGAATGCATAAATGCAAAATCTGAGAAGCTACTCCGTATACATTTTCTGAAGTAGGCCATCGTTAAGCAAAAATTTAAAAGATTACTCACTTGAAAAGTCTAGCTGACTTCTTACAGAACTCATCTTCAAGAGTCTGCTCTTTATATTCATCAACTAATTGCTCCATTTTCTGAACCTGATTCGTCGATGAAATGGCATGAGTTCCCCATAAGAGATTGAGGCTTTAATATAAGTTGACAAGAGATTCTTACTAGCTAATATTTGAAAAAACAACTCCTTGGCTCACAATGTGAAGCCATTCTAGCATCCAAAAAGAGTTTAGATGTCGAGACCCGAGTCGACATAAACGTTCAGTTAGTTAGCTAATCACCATCATTACAAGTACATCATGCCAAATTATTCCAAGATAAATTGACCCTCTTCCCTTGTTAAAAGGGAGAAACCTAATCAAGATTCAAAACCCTCCAACTACAAATGTAACCATTAAATTAAAATAAGAAACAGATACAACAAAATCCATATACACTACTTCTTGGGTTCCAAAAATAGTCTCCCTTTCCTACCCTTTTCATAGCTATTAACAGAATGCACTTGTAAATGCAAATGGCTCTTAGTATACCCTTTTCACTCATTCAAAAAAAGACACCCACTTTCTCCCATTTCATCAAAACCCCACCAGTAACAAGCAAACAAAAAAATCCGGAAATAATATATTTTTAGCTAATCGAATACTCAAGCAGTGGAAATCCAAATAATGATCATGAGCACGACGTAAAGATTTGGAGCCATAGATCGAATTAATTTGCACAAATAACTTCAAACAATTGCAGAAAAGAGAGAAAAGAAACCTCGGATTTAGTGAAGCCGGAGAAGGATTGTCGTAGCCTTGGCCTGAGGTCCATTTCCCGCTCAAAAACCTCAATTGAATCAGCTTATGTTGTAAGGAGGAAGAGAGGAAGAGTCATCAAGAAAATAGCTGCGCTCTCTTGGGGAATTTCTCGAACTATAAAGGAATGTGATTATGGTTCATTGTTCTGAGTTTTATTTTGATATATTGAATATTGAATATTGAATTTCTTTCTCTTTTTCAATCAAAAAAAATGCAAATCAGTTAACATTATAATTGTCGCATTTCAAATAAATTAGTATGGTAATTAATTAATTGTAGTGGGTTCTTAGTGGCAAGTTAAACCAAATCAATTTGCACTATTTACAATTTTAAATCACTATGGTGAAATAAATGATTTACCATAAAATCATTCATATACTCGGCCGTCGGTACAAATTAAGGTACACACAATTAATGTAACATATCATATGTCTAAATAATAGAAAAAATTTATAAAAATTAACTATTCCTTTTTAGTTGTTGAGCCTATTTTGAGGACCTGTATAAGCGTTATGTTGATCCAATTACCAACCTAATAGTGACACTTTTTTCTTTCGAAGAGCTAGCCTTATGCTAAAGCGTTTTCTCGTAAAGCATCTCTACTTTGTACCTTTAAAACCTGAAATGACATGACTGAACATCATTTCTTTCAATCCAACGATATAAACCATTACACTGGAGTGATTTTCTCTTAAAAATAACCATTTTCACTATTGTAGCTGAGAAATGGAAGGTCGTTCATCAACAGTGCTAACCAAAGAGCTATTCTAAGACGTCAGTTCTGTTAAGGATTTATTCGCAGGAAGGGTTTGCCTGACCCGACCTCCTCTAATACATACTATAATCGTATCGATGGAATTAGAGAGTAGGGGATGACCTAAACCAGAATTTCTAGAATTCTCATAGACGATTAAAGTTTGATTATAATATAATTTAATGTGTATTTTACATAAAATAATTAGTTTTTATTAAGGACAATATTCATAAGGGATAATGGCCTGTAAATATATAAACTATCCACGAATTCTGGTATTGCACACCAGCTAAAAAATCTTCCTCATAATACATAAACTACCTATTCTTCGTTTTTTTTTCAACATCAAGCTTATTTTGGTCAAAATAGTGATGACATAGACCCAAATTAATGACGTAGAAGTCCACCTAAACCTACAAGATGTTGTTTTTCATTAAAACAAAACAATTAGGTGGACTTAGGAGGACTTCCACGTCATTAATTCGGGTCCATGTCATCACTATTTTGACCAAAATAAACCCGAAAAAAGAGAAGAATAAGTAGTTTATGTATTGTAGAAAATATTTTTTAGTTGATATGCAATACCGAAATTCGTGGATAGTTTATTTAGGGTATTCATAAAAAGTTGTAAAGTCCATATAATTATACTTTTAATAA
>JAPKLX010000028.1:2305169-2369986 GCA_026898415.1 Leonotis leonurus | reverse complement strand
GTTTTCTCGATTTCTCGAGTTCTCGGTTTTACTATTCACCGGACGGCGAAAAATAAAAAGTTCCGCGTATGGTCCGTATCGCGATAAAAGTGTACGTAAATTATCGCGCTTTGTCCATATCTCGTCTCGAATTTCAAATCCGGGCATTTGAATGAATCCCGTATTTGCTCTTGTTACCGGTTATAAAAGTATAAGCCGGTTTTCGAAAGAGCGGAGATTTGATCTCCGTTTTCGTTGAAACTTGGCAGCAAGCTTCAAAATAAAATTTCTAATCCAAAAATTTATTCTTGGAATTTTTAAACACATATAAGCCAGGTATAAAATACTCGGGTGTTACATAGCATATTCTTGATTAAAGAAGATTTACCTGCTCCATCTGTCACCTTTAATTGGATGCCAAGAGAGATGAAAGGAAAGACAAAAGATAATAAAAATTGTCAGAACAAGTTACATCAGCACTAAAGTCTTTCTACTACTGTGTAGATTCTATAAGAAAGTACTATAACACTAGCGGAAATTTCTACTTGATCGGCACCGCTAATAGCATTAATTCAACAGATAATTATATCATACAATTCTTTGGAAAATAATGCTGAAATCAACAATAGTAGCTAAGATATATTTAATTCTGCTTAAATCGCCTAGATCCGTTATTCTAAATCAAATTCAACTAGCCAATCACACGTATTTATATCCAGCACACAATTACTCACGTCTCAAGCTAAAAACAAGCATTGAACTGTCAAATTAACAAGAATAAAGCGAAATCAACATGCATTCTCTCTATATAGAGAAACTACTCAAATAAACCGCATTTTAACAATTCAATAATCTATTCAGTAGTAAACCATAACCGATTAAGTGGATCACAGTGGCATCGATCAATTTTTCCTTTAAGACACACGAAAGCAAGATCGATGATCAGAGCTAATCAGAGAAAAGCAAGAAAAAAAAACCATACAATCATTAAAAAATAAGATAACGCGTAAACAGGAAAAGATAAACACGCAGTTCACTTAGTTGCATTTTAGCTCAAATGCAAACAATGCAGAATCAAGTATAGAAAAAAAAAAACAAAGCTCGAGAAATGTTGGCGTTTTTACGTACAGGAGATCGATCATCTGTAGAGAGGAGTAAAAAAAAAAGGAGGGAATGGGCTGAGTTTAGTGCAATTATTCCGAGAGAGAGCTTTCATATAGGGTTGGTTTCTTAATTTATTAATCCTTTTCTCCTTTTATAATCCATTCATTGGTTGAACGTTTTGACCAAAGAATAATAATTCTCATAACTAGAATTTTGCATATTTGCCTACATTACTATTCCCTATTACTAAATGATCCTTTTCCTATATTGAAAAGTCAATTTGTGTGTTTTGTAAATAGGTGTTTGCCCTTATGAGTTGATGTTTAGAACTAGCTTTAAAAAAATTATTGAGTATAAGAATGTGTGTTTGCATCTATGCAAATTTGTGAAATAAGAGTTGCAAAAGGAAATCAAGTTAGATAAAGCCTTTAAAGAGCTCAAATACTATGACAAATAACAGGCCTATTGTTAAAAGACTGACCTAACCTTCACACATTCCGATCCATGCTTAAGAGAGAAGATGCAAATACACCCTTAACGTTTTTAGCTAAATACAAATAATTCATAACTTTTGTTTTGGTGCAAATGCAAACTTAATATTTTGATTTTGGTGCAAATACAACATCAATGTTTTAATTTTGGTGCACAAGTAATTAACCCAAATTAATAAATATATTTTTTCTTTTGTGAATCTCACCTTATTTAATTTTTCATCATATTTAACACATTTATTAATTATTTTTTTTATTTTACTCACAACACATATTTAATTAAAATTAATAAATAATAAAAGATTATTATTCTACTAACAATACGTATTGTATAACACAGTCTCCGTAATAACGATCCATATTATTTTTTGAAAAAACCTCGTTAAAAAATAAATTAATCTTTATTAATGCGAGGTAAAGTGTAAGTATAAACCATCAAAAATGAATAAATTAAATACATGAATGTTCCTAAATTCTTATTTGCAAAAAATATACCCCCTTATCATTTCCACCACCAACTGACTTGTTAATTCTTATAATTAATATTAATTATTGTCAAACTTTTTTTAAACAACCATATTGGGATAAGAAGATTACTTTGTAGTGGATGTTATATACATGTACAAATGAAATAATATTATTTGGAAAAAACATATATAAACATTTCACAAATAAAATTAATTATTACTCCCTCCGTTCCTCTTTAGTTGACACATCGTATATTTAATTGAGTCTATTATAATAATGAAACGTGTCAACTAAAAAGGAACGGATGGAGTATTTCTTATTTTATTTACAACACATATATTTAATTAAAATTAATAATGAATATAAAAATATTTAATTAAAATTAATAAATAATATGACTGCTATTAATTAATTAATGTGGTAAATAAGATGAAAAAAATAAATAAGGTGGATTCAAGAAAACAAATAAAAATCTATTTATTAATTTGGATTAATGGCTTGTGCTCCAAATTTATAACATTGAGGTTGTATTTGCACCAAAATCAAAACTTTAAAGTTGCATTTGCACCAAAACAAAGGATAGAGGGTTATTTGTGTCTTACTAGAAACGTTAAGGGTGTATTTGCACCTTCTCCCTTAATTTTAATGTCCACTATTTGTCATAGTATTGAGTCTTTTATAAGCTTTATCTATTCTTTAATAAATGTGTGAGTGGATTGGTCTCGCGATGGTAAATTAATATTCGAGATAATAAGTATCGACTTCAAATCCTCTATAACTAAATATTAATGTAATAATCAATTACAAAACAATTATACCAATAATTGGATTAGTCTTGAGACGTGAGACATTTAGTGTAGTAATAAAAAGCCCACTAAGCAATAAGCTCATACTCCCTATGTCTCACTATTCTTGGCCCATTTGACCAAAAAACACTCACAGTTTTGGTAAAAGGGGCCAAGAATGGTGGGATGGAGAGAATATTATTTATTTAAATATACGATATTCTTAATTTCCGCTGTTATAGGTGTTTGAAGTTAATAGTCAAATTTGAATTATTTAATCATTTAATATATCAATTTATGATTTTTGTTTTTTTATTCACCATTAACACGTTAATTTTATATACGTATTAATATGGAATGAGAATATTTAAAATACATTATATCTTGTATCAATTTTGACTCCATCCAAAAAAGTTGTTATAAAAATCGTAAGTTAATGTATTTACTATTGGAAATTAAGAAATTATAAAAATTGAAAGTAAGATAATTAGTCTATATAATTATTGCTTGTTTAGCTCGTTTTTTGTGTAGTTTTTAGTTCATGTTTAGTTGTGTTTAATTTTTAATTTGGTTTGATTTTGTGTCTCTTTAGTTTGTATTTACGCCAATTTTGTTGCACTGGATGTAGAATGACAAGAAGAATAGTTGATCGGAGTTTAAATGATGCCAGAAATGCCGAAGATGCTAAGCCGAACGAAGCCGAGAAAATCGGACGAGATCTTGTTAGGAGTTAGGGCAAAAGACGAGAGAAGAAAGAATGCGAGAGCATGGCCATATGCGAAATTGTTGCGCAATACGCAACAATTTTGTTTTGGCTCGTTCTCTTTCGTTACAACTCCGAATTTGGATCCGTTTGCGGCTACGGATTCCTATCGAGATGAGCTTTAATTTCACATTTTCTAAAAATTCGTATTTTGCACAAGCCAGAGGTCGCTGGATTTCCGCTGGGTGCAGAGAGGGAGCGCCAATCAGTATGCGTTGTGTGTGAAATTTGTAACAATTATAACACGCACTAATTGGTAAACACTGAATGGAGTAAATCTATAACGGAAACTGCATGCAAAATCAAACATCACCGAACGTAAGAAATCGATAGCTACCTCGGGCGATGTCGAGGAAATAGAGAGAGAGAGCGGCAATCAATATGTGTAATGTGTTGCGGGTGAAATTGACGAAGCGACACGGAGAAGTTTGTGGCGCTAATGCGAGATGATGCGGGAATATAATTGGATCGCTTCATTTTTCTCTTTGAACAAAATTATTTATATTTCTAATAATAATTGCACGGATAATAATTTTTTATAGTATATTTGTTATTATTTTAAAATAAAGATAAAATTGATAATATGTAATGAAACTAAACAATCCAAATAAAAATAATATTATTATATGTGATAATTGTAGCCCACATATTGTATTTTAAAAGACCGTAAATAAATTGTTAAATATAAATTTTTGTTATAAAAAAAATAATTATTCAATATTTTATTTAATTATTATATTTTAGCACGTCTATTAAATAAATTCATAATTTCCCTTTTATTAGATTACTATGAAAAATTAAATTTAAACATATAAATTACCCAAATAATTCTACAAATCCGACCCTTAGTGAAAACCAACTTAAACTCATTAATTTTATTAAATAAGTCGGAGATAAATCTAATTTTATTAAATAAGTCGGAGATAAATCTAATAGTGGAGAAAGGAATAAAAATAATAAAAGTAAGTAACTAGAGGATTTTGAGATTTATTCTAGAAGGGACGTGGCCTTGAAGTTGCTTCGTTGCATTATCCCTCCTTGCAGATACTTCATCATCGGATTTGTGTACAGAAATGCGATCCCAAAAGAATTGGTCAGAAAGGACGAAGCAGCTACGTGTATCAACAATGAGATTTTGTAATGCAAGATACCAGCCCACAAGGTGTTTGATCAATTCCAATTGCCTAAACGTCCCTCGATAACCAACAAACTCCACCTCTTTAAGTTGCCCCATATTAGCAGTTGCCAAGATTCTGATATCATTGTTACTCTCATAAAAAGGAGAACCATCATGAAAGGGTTCAGCAGCTCCATCAGATGCCTCTACCACAAATCTCTGCAAGAAAGGTGCTCCACATATTAAGAAGACTAAGGGCAAGAGAGAATTCCTTTCTTTCCATTCTGATCCGAGGCATCCTAACGCCTAAAAACTCTCTACATTCCAGTAGGTACTGGAAGAAAAAAGAAACAATCAATCAAGACAAAAAACTTAGTGATCATAAATTGATTAAACCTTACCCAATAACACATGTATATGTATGTAATGGTACCTGCGATCGATTATTGTAAGGGAAATAGATTTTGAACATCTCTAGCTGTGGGAAAAGTGGGGAAAACATGTCAATAATATCTTCCAGTGGTTCAGGCATATAGTACGTCCAAAGCTGTGTGAGGTGAGGCACGTTGTCGAACACGAATGGTATTCGTGGGCCTTTATACTTGAGAGTGACGATGCCGGAGTCACAAAACACGACTGATCCAAGTTTGGCGCAGTAGCTTATCACAAGGCTTTTGAACGATGGATAAGTCCCAACAAACTCCAGTGAGGTTAGCGCAAACAATTTGTGCAGGCTCAAGTGTTGGAGGAGAGTACAATTTTCAAGAAACAAACGCACATCTTCGTTGCTCACATTCACGAGATGGAATGAGATATGCTTAAGCAGCTTGAAGTTGGGAGGGAAATTCCCATTTTTATAAGGTAAATTGTATGAATGATTGTATAAGTCCATACAAGGTATAACACGAACAAAGATCAACTCTAACTTCTTAACATTCCTAGTTAGGGAATAGCTCAGCCATTTATCCATCCACACACTATGAGATAAGGTTAGGTCGAAATGAACTTAAATCTTTCCTCTTCCAATGCCTTCTAAACTGATGAATCCTTGCATCCAAGACTCTTCACTAAATTTCGTAACTTACCCAATGCAAGTGTACCGTCGAAATTCATATTGGCAGACGTTGCAAAGACCCACAAGTATTTCCATGAACGACTGAGTACGCAAGTTGCAGTAGCTTCCTTTTCCGTCAACAAAGACAGTATCTTTACTAATATATCTGTCGGTAGCACGCTAAGTCGATCAAAGGCAGGCTCGTCGGCGGATGAGGAAGAGGGCACGGTGATGGGGACCAACAATTGCAGATGCTCATCCATGAGGCAATTCAGGCGGTCGCCTCAGACCTCTACGAAAATTGATTATCAATTTACATTAATAAATAACTTTCTTTGAAGTAGAAGCACAGGTACGCCACGTTGGCTGCCGGAAAAATAAATAAATTAAAAATACAATTAAAATACGTATTCTATGAAATCAAAAATGTTCTGGCGTTTTCATATATGGTAGGGGACGCCGTCACTTCAATTTCTATATGGTAAAGCAAGTTTTTTTACCTATCTCGTTTGGGCGGTGAAGGAGTGGGATAAACCGCAAGCGAGCACCGAGCACGGGGGCAAGTCGGAGGAGACGACTGGCGGAACAGTAAGAGAGCACGTGAACGCCGTCGGAGGAAGTGGTGGAGGCGACGAACAATGGCGGAGGACGTGGTGGAGAGAAAGAACCGATACGGGAAATTGAGAAAAAGGTGATGGGTGGGGAAGAGGGGGCGGCGTGTAGCGGTGTAGGTTTAGCTAAAGAAATAATATAGCAATTATTAATAACTAGATTGTTGCCCGTCCAACCGTCGAAATTCGACGGGATTAATATTTTATAGAATTTATAAAGGTATTCAACATCATTTCATTTATTACTATTTCCTTCGTCTACCAAAATGGTTTACATTTTGCCATTTTGGGACGTCTAGGAAAATAATTTACATTTGAAACCTTTCATTTATAGTAAAAAGACCTCACCACTAACTACACACAATATAATTTAAAACAATATATTAAGTGGGATCTAAACTTCACTTACACATTCCTATTAAAGTCAACATACATTATTAAAACTCGTGTCGGGTCAAAATGTAAACCATTTTCATGGACGGATGGAGTATTTGTTATCATAGATATATGTATTACTTATTCATATACTAAATATGTATAGTAAAAGTCGTTAATTATGTAAATTTGCTAATCATAAACTTGCAAATCGTTCCAAAACTAATGAAAAATAAATTTACAACTTGATATATATATATATATATATAATATATTATATATATCATAAATATTAAATTCTCGTAAACTTGTCTATTAGTAGACTCGTATTAACAACTTAATATTTTATTTTTTAATATATTTGAATTTAATTTATATACTCATATTCATTATAAAGTAAAATAAAAAATAATTTTAATACTCATTAATATTAGAGGTGTTTAAAAGAATCGTAATCGGCGATTTTGAGAACCGAAACGTGAAAGATTATTAAAATTCTGAATCGCAACCGTATAAGAAACAGTTTGCTTTAAGTTTCGGTTTCAAATGTTCAGAATCATGAGCCAATTTTTCATTAATAATTTTTTTTTTCTATCACTATTTTTATTAATTATTATTCAAAAATTTACGTTATAATTTGTAAATTATTGTAAAAATATACTTTTTGTAAGACGAGTTTAAAAGAACCAATGATTTAGAATCGAAATTTGTAATGTCTTGTTGCTCGTCCTTATATCTCAATTAATCATTCATAATCATGTTATGCCCGTATAAAAATAAACTCAAATAAACTCATTTATTTATATGCATATATATATATATTCATAATTTGATTAAAAGCTAAATATATATGTTCGTGCTTGCTTTAAAAATTATATATATATATATATATATATATGAATTTTATTGAGAGTGGAAAATGTATTTAAATTATTTATTTGTAACTACAATGCATACATTTACGTCAATGAGTTGTTGATGTCATATAATATTAATTTAAAAGTTCTCACGATTTTTCATGTTATCGAGTGTAAACAATTATCTATATTCATGGTTTAACTATGGAATAGCGATAAAAATGACTTGAATTGAATTCAGTAATTGTTTGAGGGTTGTAAACAAATCGAATCGAACTAAATATAACAATATTCGATGTTGTTCGTGAAATTATTCTGACCATTCGATTTGTATTATATTCATTTTTAAATATTAAATATTGATTCACACGTATTTGATTTGTTATGAGTATTCTTCTTCGATTTGTTATGAATATTGTAATTGAATATTTAATTTGTTTAATATAGTAAATAATAATATTTAAAATATTAAATTCAAATTTCAATCTCTTTCGTTAATATTCAATTTGATTCGAAATATCACTATAACAAAAATAAAAAATTAAGTTAAAATTTATTTTGTTAATATATAAAATAAGCTTTACATCTAAATAGTTATATGTTAATATATATATTTATATATTTTTATAAATATATATATATATATGCTATTAATAATTTTAGTCGAATATTTATGATTAAATATCGAATCTAATAGTTTTGGATTAAAGATAAAAACAAAATACATATAAAGTATAATCAAATACATTTAAAATATCTACCCAGTAATAGATAATTTAATATGTGGGTTATAATGAGACTCAAGTTCATTATCTAATAATGATAACGAAAAATTATCAATTTAATTGAATTCTCAAATAGGCATCGAAATATATTAATTAAATATTTTTATATTAATGAAAATGATATTTAAATAAATAAGAAGATTATATATTATTTGATTGAATTCTCATTTTTTTATTATTTATATTGAAAAAATATATAAGGATTGTTAGAATAATACAAATATATTATAATAGTCATATGTGATAAATTATAAAATTTATTATTTTTTTCAAATAATGTGAAATCTGGACATTTTTATACAATTTATAATTTTTTATTGGATTTGAAAATATTAAATATAAATTATATACATTATTATTAAATAAGTTATAAATATATATATATATCACTATATATATATTATATTTATGAAAATTATACTTAAATATGGAGTAATATATAATAAAATATATGATATGCATAGAAATAAAAATACAACATAAATTTCATATGCCTATAGAGGTGTTCACGGTTACGGTTCGGAACGGACGGTTCCGAGAATTTGAAACTGGAACCGAACCGTCGTTGCGGCGGTTCACGGTTTGGAACCGAACCGTGTAGGGCGGTTTCGGTTACGGTTCTAAACCGCCGGTTACGGTTTGGAACTGTTCAAAAAATTAATATTAATATATTTAAAAAAATTTAATATTTTATTTATTTTAATTATATACTTATGCGTATCATCATTTAATTTCATATCACATAATTAACTTTGTAATGTAATAGTAGAATAACTACGTAAAAATTTATTTTAATTTAATATTAATTATATATAATACACATATAATGATATATTAATAAAAATATAATAATACAAAATTAAAAAAAGATTTTTATGTGTTATTATCTCATGAATACGTTAATCGAATAACACCTTAAACACAAATATATTGATGAAATGAAATAAAATAACTAATCTATATAATTATAACAATATAAAATGAACATTAATAAATACGTATATAATATTTGGTTTTAATTAGGTAATCATCTAATTAAATTTTATTTTTTTTAATTATTAATGTATTCGTAAATTTAATGTATCAATTATAAAATATAATTATAAGAAATGACTATTTATAATATATTAAATAAATTGAATTTGATAAAAAAAAAAAAAAGAGATACGGTTCCAAATAGACGATTACGGTTCTGAACCGCCGGTTCACGGTTCTAAATTTTTGTAACCGTACCTAACCGTCCTCTACATGGTTACAGTTAAGAACCGAACCGTCGGATACGGTTACGGTTCTCGAAACCACCGGTTACGGTTCGGTTCCGGTTCCTTTGAACACCTCTACATGCCTACATGAAAAATAAGACTATACTCCAATATGATATAAAGAAGTATATAATATTCTTATTTATTTATATATATTGTTTTAATAAAAAATACGATTCTTAAATTTTTATTATCCATATTGAAAAATATATGTGGATTGTTTGAATAATAAGTTAATACTTGCTCGAACAAAAATTATCTATCTACTAATAGATAACTTAATATGCTGTTAATAATGAAGCTCAATTTCATTTTATGATAATGATATACGGCCGAAAAATTATCAATTTTATTGAATTATCAAATATGTATCAAAATATATCCATTGACTATTTTTTTTATATTAATGAAAATGATACTTAGATATGAAATAATATACAATTAATATATAATATATAAAGAAATAAGAAAATTATACACTATTTTATTTTTATATATTATTATTTATATTCAAAAATATATGTGAGTTGTTCGAACAATAATATAATTAAAAAAAAAATTCAAATAATGTGAGCTTTAAAAATTTTTATATAATTTATTTTTATTAGATTCGAAAAATATACAATTAATATAGAATATATAAATAAATAAGAAAATTATACACTATTTTATTTTTATATATTATTATTTTAATAAAAAATACGATTCATTCAATTTTTATTATCTATATTCAAAAATATATGTGAATTTTTTTAATAATAATATAATTAAAAGTATGTTATAATAATCATATATAATAAATTATATATATTAAAAAACATTTTCAAATAATGTGAGGTTTAAAATTTTTTATATAATTTATTTTTATTATATTTGAAAAACATATAATCTAATATAGAAATCTAGACATTTTCATATAATTTATTAATTTTCATTAGATTTTAAAAGAGTGGACATAATCTATATAAATTATTATTAAATTAGTTATCAAAATATAAATATTAAATTAATATATCACTATATATATTATATTTATTAAAATAATACTTAAATATGAAATAATATATAATATGATCTATGATATACATAGAAATAAAATCATAACATAAATATCATATGCTTATATGGAAATAAGAATTTATAATATTATATATGATTAATATATAGATAAAATTCCAAAAATCTAGAAAATATGAAAAATTAAATGGGAGGCTGGAAGGGTTTTAAGGGCTGAGGTGGACAATTTGAACCGAATTTGTATTATATTATAGACGGGTGTATTTTACTTTCAAGATTTGATCCTTTTTATTTTTGTGAAGTCTGTAATCAGGATGGATTCATATATATCTATATTAATAAAATATACGGAGCCAGGATTTTATTTACAAAAATATTAAGCAGTACAATTTTTTTTTCTCCGGAATGTTACTTCCATAAGTATGTGCATTTTCCTTTTTTATTCCGCTCCTGTAGGTGTTTGAAGTTAATAGTAAAATTTGAATTATTTAATTAATATATCAATTTATGATTTTTCCTCATTTATTCACCATTAACATGTTAATTTTATATTCATGTTAACATGGAATGAGAATATATTAAGATAGTTAGTCTATAAAATTATTGCTATATATATCGAATCTAATACTTTTTGATAATTCATAGCCTCATTATGACTTTTATTTTAGAGAATTTTTGTTGAATCTTTTAAATAATCCTTTAATATAGCGTTACGACGAAGAGAGTATAAGTTATTTTAGAATTGACTCCGAAAGATTGCTCAATTTTGAATTAACCTTACAATCTTATCATTCAAATATTCAATTCTATATTTTATCAATTTAACTTATTCCTAAAACTAAACTCATTGAGAATTATATTTTATGCATAATTTTGATGCATTTT
Source organism: Leonotis leonurus (assembly GCA_026898415.1). Lineage (NCBI taxonomy): Eukaryota > Viridiplantae > Streptophyta > Magnoliopsida > Lamiales > Lamiaceae > Leonotis > Leonotis leonurus. The sequence continues at coordinate 2,358,433 of JAPKLX010000028.1, read as the reverse complement.
TAATTTGAACAATATATTATATAGTGAACAATGATTCATATTAATTCATAGTTTTTATTGTCAAATGTGGATATGAGTGATGTTGTATTGTTTCATAGGTATACTGGTTACCATAATTTTTATTATTTTATTTATTTACTTGTAATTATTAATACTTATTAAACTACAACCTAATAATAAAACTATGCTTAGAATTTTTAATGAAACTTTTTTATTTATCTATATATTTTGTTCTTCACTACTAGAGTCGAGTTTAACGAGTCATAAGAGTCACCAAAATTATAATTATTTTTTCTTTTCATTTTCGTGTTGAATTTATTTAATTAATATTAAATTATATACCCTAATAAGTAAATTCTTGTTAAAAATTAGGAATTAATAAATTTATATCAAAATTGGGGATCAATAAAACAAAATTTTGCAACAATTATGTAAAATTTAACTTATGCATGCATTGTATCATTTTCTATAATGCATTAATTTTCTTTCTCGGTGCATCTTGAAAGTGTACTAGAAAACAACACAATTTTAACACATTATATATTGTAAGTAAGGTTAGGATTCGATGAGAATCATATCTTACGTAGAAACTAAAACTTATGTATGTGACATATTATTTTGATGCATTGCATGTACTATTTTAATGCATATATAACATGATAATGTATTTTAATTTATTCATTAACCAATGCAATCTATGCAAAAATATGATGCACAATTAATTTAAACCATTGGTTAAATAGAATATTAAGAAAAATAATTAAATTCTAATTAATCAGAAAATAAGACTTGATAATAATTAAGATAACTCGCTTTTACAATAGTAAATTTATTGTAAATTCATTTTGTAAAATAATATTTATATTATGATATTTTCTATTCATTAAAAATTTAATTTTGATGTTGCACCAATTAAATAAACTCAATTTTGTGCAAAATAATATATTGTAGAATGCAGAAAAACGTGTAATGAATTTTAGAATCGACAATAATAGTCTAAATAGCAACCCATTATGAATAAAATCGGTCCAATTTTTATTGAGAAAATTATCAAAGAATATCATCATAGTTTTATCTCATATAAAACTTATCAAATCCCACAATTTAAGCATGTAGTCGCTTACACTTCAACTTACCGTTATAATATTAACCCTCATCTTATACAACCACATAAATTAAACTAGAAAAGCAAGGTTTAATACAAACAATAGATCATAATAAATTAATGGTGTATATTCATTCTTATTTCTCACCTAATATATCATTTCATTTGATCCATTCTCTCTCTCTATATGTATATATATTTATATATAGGGAATGATTATAATGAAAATAAATCTGCTTGTGTTAACTAAAAATAAATCTAAACTATCCATATTTTTTATCGAATGAATATAATTAAACTATACTCTAATCAATAAACTCACTCTGCTCAGAAAAAATAACAAACTCTAGGATAAAATATTTTTAGTTAACTCATGCAAAACCATAATCGGTGTTCCTGTAGGGTCCTCCTCAGTTGGAACTTATAAAGCAAATGATTTCAAATTATATCTCAGTTTCTTTTACATTACTTCTCTTCTCTGATTGAAGGAAAAAAAGTATTTTGTTTCTTCAACTTAAATTAGACAATGCAGTTCTAATTTATGAAGCCAAACTGCCTCTTTGATTTTAGTTTTTACATACCATCTCAGGCGTCATCTCAAGCATCATTATCATTATACCAAGGCTCATCATTTGTCCGTTCGCGGTGTTGTTCTTGATTTACAAATTCCGACATAGGCGTTTGTCCATGGTTGAAGGAATAGAAGCATTCCTTCAAAGCGACAACAAACTCATGCCAATCAGATACTCCTATTCCGACTTGAGAAGGATGACCAAAGGTTTCAAAATGAAACTTGGTCAAGGAGGCTACGGTTCTGTTTACAATTCAGAGAAAATGACTTCTTTGAATTGGAATAAAAAAATTTGAGATTGCAGTTGGAGTTGCTCGTGGGATTGAGTACTTGCACAAAGGGTGTGATGTTCAAATTCTTCATTTCGACATCAAACCTCATAATATTCTTCTTGATGATAAGTTTGTTCCGAAAATATTTGATTTCGGCCTCGCTAAATTCTACTCAACTGATAAGAATACAGTAACTCTAACAGCTGCTAGAGGAACCATAGGCTATGTTGCTCCTGAGCTCATCAGTAGAAGCATCGGTGCAGTCTCCAACAAGGCTGATGTGTATTGTTTTGGGATGCTACTTATGGAAATGGTGGGTTTAAACAGAGATATGATAGGAAACCATGATGATTCCAGTAAATATTTTCCGTGCTGGATATATGATTGCTTTGAGCAAGGTAAAGATATTGAATTCGTAAGAGCGGGTGATGATGTCGATGATGATACCACAACAAAACTTGTTGGAAAAATGACAATAGTTGCATTATGGTGCATACAGATGAATCCAGATGATCGTCCATCAATGAGTGGAGTATTGAGAATGTTGGAAGGTGATGTGGAACGTCTTCGGATACCCAAGTATCCATCCCAATCCACCCAGATTGTGGTGAAAGAGGAAGGCAGCAGCTGCCAAACATGGTCAAGTGATACTGTATCTTTGCTCCCTCGTGATGCTGCTTTGTCTAGTCATGAGATTACTATCCAAGAGTGACTAGGTTTGTGTCTATAAAGAAGTAATTTATGTTGAAGGCATAATAGGCTATGTTGCTCCTGATGTATGTAGTTTTGGGATAAGGCTAGTGGAAATGGTGGGCTTTTAAAGCCTTAAACAAAGACTTGAGATGAAGAAATGATGATTATAGTAAGTATTTTCCATATAAAGATTGTTACGCTAACATTGATATTACTATTACTTCAATCTCTGTTCTCTGTTTATTCTTTCAACATCAATAGTTTGATAATTTCAAGTTCAAAGTCTAGATATGAAGAATTATTTCTTGAATCTAGCATAAAGAACTTGAGAAAACGTAAGAAAGATAAATTGAGAAATGGTTGAAATCATCAAGAAATTAGCCAACCAATTTTTAAGTACCCGCTCTTTAATTATGAATGTTAATTAATCACTCTTTGTTGATGTTGTTGCATATTTAATTCAATTACCATAACTGATTAAACATTGATAGTTTGTAATTGGAACAACGATTGTGATTGATTAAGCTTTTGTGATGGATCATAAAATTAATACAAGTCTTGGTTGGGCGTTGCCCTCCATTAATTATGAAATAGAATCCTAACTACCAGTAGTTTTACATTTTTTTCTTTTACAAATAAATTATAATGTTTGTGTTTATGAGAGATGATTTGAATTTCAACATTGTATTATCTTCAAAATTTCATAATCCTCATGTGTATCTATGCAGGGCTGCTTCTAATTCCTCTGGCCATTCTAGGTGAGTTACTAATTTATGTACCACTATCTTTTTTCCCTTCTTTATCAATTTCTTGACATGAATGGGATAGCTAGAAATATAAATTTGTCAAAAGAAGAAGAGAAAGAAATGTTGTTAATTGCAGGTGTAAGCCTACGTGTGACAATAATCATGGGATCAACTGGTGTTGTATTAACACTCTCATTAACTTCATTGGGGGGACTGCTGTAAGAATCTTTAGATAATAACTTCATCTTTACAAGTATTTATAGGCGAATGACATCATCTATTGCTTAACGGTGTTGCATTTCCTATTATATTAATAAGATCGTGACATGTGGCATGACTAGGGTTCAAAATTTATGGTATATATAAGAAGAAAAAAATATTTGATATCTTACACCGTTAATTATGTCACGTGTCACCATCTTATTGATGTAATAGGAAATATAACACGAATAGACAATAGAAGATTCGAATTGCTTTCTAGGGCCCAACTCACTCGGGAAGTGTGAATTTGGGATCTACTAATTTCTTACTCATTTGCACGCTCTCTATTTTTGTTTTTCAAATTATAATTTGCATTACCTTTTTTTTCCCTCTATATTCATTAAGGTCGTCAAAAATTGGTCCGATCTGTATGGATTGTGGCCTTTATTGGGCCAAGTATATATGATTATGAGATGTAAACTAGAGGTATGACTAAATTTTTAAAGACAAGAAATAGATATAGCAGTGACACAATTTAACAGGTATGACTAATGTGGCTATGTCATATCAATATACAAGTCATTATAATTTTTGTTTTTGCTTTAAAATTTTATATTAAATAATATTAAATTATATCGTAATTATTAAAATCTAATCTAAAAATAAAAATATACTAATATTTATTTAGGAGTATGCAAGGCAGGCGATATTTTTGATAGTTACAGTTCATATATATCTCAGACCAATTTACTATAGTTATTTTGTCAAGACCCATTAGATTGGCCGGAACCACCTTATGTCTAAATGGGCTTAGCCTTTTTAGGTCTTAAATTGGCTAAACTATTGGTTATATATCTATTTTAACTCAAAAACAAAATCATTGCTTCATAAAAGTTGTACGTATTATTTTCGTAAACATAATCTGTTTTATGTTAATAACAAATTTTATAACATCTACTAATTTATTTCAATGAACCATTAAAACTGTATTAATAATAATATCATATTCGTATTAAAAATATTTGATATTTCACACCTAGGTAGCACAAATTACGGATACGCCCTTGGTTCACTAAATAATAAATATATTCCTGAGTCATACTTGTTCGTAATTAATAAGCATACAACACTAGATGAAGTTCAAGGGAAGCTAGAGTTTAAGATATAAGCCTAATTAGTCTGGTTTTGTGCTTAATTAGGAGTAGTACATAACTTTAATATCAACATATATTCATTATGATCCTTATATAATATAGTGTATATATAAATGTTGTATATCTGCAGCGCTTCTCGTGATTGTTCTGCTCATTGTTATGTAAAATAAGTCGTCATTTCTGGCGATGTTTTTGTAGGGTTTTTTGGTATTCTGTTTCCAAGACGCAAGTGTGAGGCAATTGTAATAAATTGGTAATCAAGCCTAGCCTAGGTCCTATTCCTCATAAATAATTAAATTAGTGATCAGGTATACCTACCAATGAATATTGTTATTATTACTTGACTCTATGTATCTATATATATGTAGACTTCAAAATTCAAGAGGTGTTTAATTTGTTAATGAGCAGACCAAAATTTGTCATTTCCAATCCGAGATTTACATCTATCGACTATGAAAATATTTGACTCTAATTTTATTTAATTTTAGTCTCGCAATTACCTAACTAACATGAATTAATTAATTTCCTTGAATTAAGTGTTCCTAATATGAATATAATAGACAAACCCAACAAGTATATATTTATATACACTCACGTAAGAGTGAAGATACACATTCCATACATGATACTGCATATATCGCATATGGAACAAAAAATACTGTCGTTAACGAATTCTAAACCAACAAATAATTCTTCCTATGCTATCTCGGAGAGTTGACTTGTAATCTAGATATTGTTCTTTATTTTGAAAAAAAAATTATATAAATTTAATCAGTCATGATACTCCTGCAAAATATTTCCTCAGTCTTATTAAATGTCTTATTTTGATCAAAAAACTCTCATAGTTTTGATCAAAACAAGACATATTTAATGAAACAGATGGATTAATATACACTGATAATTTAAATATGAACTAGCACTTATTTCGTTTTGTAAAAATCAGATGAATCCTCATGTCATCGAAATGGTAGAATACTGAATACTATTCATATATTTGTCGTTTTAAGTGTAGTTTCTTTCTTATCTTTTAACTAAGCCACTTGGAATCATTTATCATCGCAACTCGCTCAGTCATTAACACGACACAAATTTCAACACGGATACCTCAATTCTGATAAGACGTTATTCCTTAGGCGATATATGTAAATTACTCGTTCTATCGACATAATTCTGATTAAAATTGTATAGTGAAAAAGTCAATACGAATTCTATTTTTTCTTGTAACGTGCTTTTGTTGGAGAAATGAGTCTACAAAATCAAATATACATGAAATTTAAAATATTAACTATTTTATGAGATCATGTTTTAAAAAAATAATGCACTTTTGTTGAATGTTTTCAATAAAAATATACTTTTAGTAAACATCATATTATTAAATGATAAAATGATTGATGTGAGCAACGTTTGATCCAACCTTACAAGTCTTATTCAATAAATAAAATGAGGCCATCAAGCATTGATTTAGACAAAACAGTAGTTTTCTTATCTTATTAATTTTGATGATCCATCCATCCCCAATGAAAGAAATATGACTCAGTTCTGATTAAAAATTTGATAAATGTCTTATTTTGATTTAGACAAAACACGGATTTCTCAATTCTGATCAGGCGTTATTCTTTCGACGATATATGTAAAATACTCGTTCTATCAACATAATTAATTCTGATTAAAATTGTATTGTAAAAGAGTCAACACGGATTCTTTTTTTTTTGTAACTGTGCTTTTATTGGAGAAATGAGTTTACAAAATTAAATATACGTGAAATTTAAAATATTAATTATTTTACGAGTTCGTATTTTAAAAAAATAATGCACTTTTGTTGAATGTTTCAAATAGTCAATAAAAATATACTTTCAGAGATGGAAAATATAGCCATTATTAGAAGGATATCGATGACTGTGTCCCAAAAGAAGTATTTTTAAGAATGGGAGGTTGAATATAAGAATAAGAAACATGTAAGTTCATCTAATCTTCCTCATTTGAATAATTGAATTTACCAAAGTCAAATGGGTACAAGTCCAAAACTACAACCTTCTTGCTAGAACAAACTAATCGCTTTACAGACAAGGCAAAACACTATGAATTGGTCAAAACACCAGGATCAGATAGATAACTGAATCCTCAAACCAGTGTATTATCTCTTGAATCTCGAACTAATTTTGTAGTAAACTAGCAATAAAGCTAAAACCTATAAAACCTGTCTCATGTATGTCAGGTGAATTACAAAACCATCTTCAAGTAGCTAAAGAAGGATTTATTTTAAGCATTTTGACCTTTGGGTTGGAGGTGTTACTTGGAGTTATATAAATACCACAAAACTATATGAACCAACTTTATTGGCCCCTTTCACTACTTTACACTCATTTCAGTATTCTAACTTGTTGAAAGACCGGGAAAAAAATTGTATAGGATTTGATGTTGCTACACTTTTGAGTATCTCTTAGTAGTTACTCGGCCAGATAAGCTGTGCGTGCTGCTGCGGGGGATAAACACCAGCTGTTGGTCCCAACATATTGACAGGAATGGTAATGGGTTGAGATTGTTGCATTACAAGTGGGTGACATGTTGCTGCTGTGACTGTGAGCGCAGGGTGGAAAACACCAGTATAGGGTCCTTGGCCAAATTGTGTTGGGGCAAAAGCTAGTTGACCCTGACATACACCTGTACCTTCGGTCTGAAATGAAGCAATAACACCAGCAATCTTATTATGTAGTAGTAAGATGGTTTCATAAGAGGGAACCCATAATCATGCTTCTGGAAAGTAAAATGAAAACCTATGGTTCAAGAAAGACAAGGAAATCTATGTATAATCTCAAGAAAGCAAAGGTCAAAAGGCATATGCATGCACACAAACAAACTTAAATACACAGATTTACAATAAACTACGCATCAAGTAGACAAATACCTGCTGTTCGCTGGCGTGCGTGCGACTTTCCTTCACATCCTCATTTGATGTTGAATTTAAAGCTTCTGTTACTGAATTAGAAGAGCAATTAGCCATGGGGACGCTCTGTGCTGCATAACTGACAGGGACTCCAACATGATTTGAATTTGGTGTATTAGATCCTTGCTCATTTTGAGAAATTGAATATTTGGCTGTTGTCCCATGTGATTTCAGATATAGATTGCCACTGTGAGGTTGCTGAGGAAATGTGCCATTGCTGAAAAATTGATGGATAGCATGTGGCGGGGCATAAATTGGGGAGAAGTAAGGAGCATATGGAACAAATGGAGGATAATGGGGTATATGAATTCCAGTTGTCTGACTTAGAACAGGAAGATGTTGCTGGATTGAGGAAACTGGCCTCTGTATTACACCACTAGCTTGGGTGAGAAGAGGTACTGGAGAGGCCATGGACATAACAAGAGGTGCGCTACCCTGCAAGTGAAGCCAAACGTCAATTAAGTCAACAATATCTTGGGTGATCACAAGGCACCTTTATTAGGAATATAAGATAGGGAGCCCTAACTTAACCCAAAAACATGGTTAAAGGTAAAGGGTTGACTCCCACTTATATAACCTTCCACACTTTCATGTGGAACCCATGTGGGATATTGTAACAACCTTGAAATATAAAACTTTTGGAAATGGATAACTCTTTCAAGATTATCCATGCACACATACAAGTAAAGTATATCCAAAAGTGAAGAATTGAAAACCTTAAAAGGAGAAATAAAAATAAAATTCATAAACTAAAAATTAACTGGTTTCAGTTTTCGTGACTTTGTCAAGTAATCAATGTTGTTTGGACACAAACTTTACTAAGAAAGAAGGCAAGAGGAAACTGATGAATTCATAAAGGTCCAAACCTCTTGAGGAGGCCCAAAAGTCTGCGCAGAGATAAGTCCAACATTTCCATTGGAGTTGATTGCAGCTCCAACAGAGAAAAGTGAAGAATTTTAAACCTCTAAGGGAGAAATAAATATTGCAATTCATGAACTGAAAATTAACTAATTTCAGTTATGCAAATTTGCCAAGTAATTAATGTTGTTTGGACACAAACTTCACTAAGAGCGAAGGCAAGAGGGAACTGATGAATTCATAAAGCTCCAAACCTCTTGAGGAGAATGATAAGTCTGCGCAGCGATAGGTCCAACATTTCCATTAGAGTTGTTTGCAGCTCCAGCAGAGTTAGGAGATGAACTACTCCGTCCACCACTGTCCACGCCCAATTGATAAAATTGTGCATAATAGCTCATCAGATCAAATGGTTGATGCATCTATTTGACATATCAAAGAGAATATTAGATTAAATGAGTTGTATGAAGGATATTCACTTGAAAAGGCCATCAGAATTATATTTTATAACGGGTAAGGAATTAGTTTGAAATACATAATAGACATACCAAAACGCCTGGAAGAGGGCCACGAGCTTGAGATTCTAAATTTTCAGGAGGTCTAATCTGGCCATTCAACAATGGTGGCACATAGCCATAATTGTAGCTTGAAGAAGTATGGATGATAGGGTGTTGATGGCTTTGAGGAGCAACTTCCGGCTTAGATTCACCATTATCATGGGTATCAGAGGATAAAACTTCAACAACTGTAGATGATAAATCTTCTGGTTCTCGTGAATGTGGGTGAGTATGCTCAGGATATTTTATTTCAGTATTCCTTCCAGCTACTAATACAGTTGGGTTGCTGCGATCATGCAAGAGAAGTAAATATTTAGAGACAGAGCTATTAAATATCAGGAATTAAAGCACAAGTAAGATGTTAACACTGGAATGCTCTGAGGCCGAAACATGCAGGAAAGATTCGTGTGCATGTATAGGTTCACTGAACAGGACATTAAGAGTAATATGTCTATGCATATTCTTCAGTCTATAGCAATGTGGAGCCAAGCAAAGAAAGAATAATCAAGGACTTAGTGAGAAAGATGGACCAGAAGTTAGAAAGAAAAGATTATCTTAACTGCTCCTCAATGGAATCACCAATAGAATCAGAAGACTCAGAGAGAGGATTCTTGTCACTTCCAAGACTACCATCTTGGGTCATCTCCAGCCCAAAGCCATCATCAAAACTTCCAAAAGAAAATCCAAGTTTGCCAGCTTCGGGCACATACATGTGGTTAGGAAGTACAACTTGTTGGTTCACAGAAATGTGCAACTCTTCCAACTTCCTCTGAAGTGGAGTAGCTTTTTCTGAATGAGCTTGTTGTGATTCAGGTTGACTTCCAACCGATATTGCAGATTCTTTATATGAAACATCAGTGCCAGCAAGAATATGATTACTTTCCACTTCACTTTTAATACTATCCAATTCACAATGAGGTGGAAGATCTTGAGTTGGTGATGGTAAAGGATCCAAAGAAGGGCACTTAGATCCTGGAGCGTATATCAAAGGAAGGGAAACCATATCGCTTGATTCTAGCATCTCATTCTGTTGTTTATCCCCATTCCCTAGAGCCACCATATTTTTATTTGAGTAAACAGGGGATGGAGATGGCAATGATTCTTCTAGCTTTCTCGGACTGCTATGTTTAATTTTGTTGAATTTGTTAATACTTTCACTTGTCCATGCATTGTTAACTTTGTTTAAATTGTTACTCTGGGAAGGAATACCAGATGGACGATTAGATATATCAGTAATTGGGCTGCAAAGGAAAGAAGAAAATAACTTTAGGGAAACATTGAGCAGATTAAAGTTGGAAAACTTACAGATCTTAATTGTACTTGCATCTTATAAATACATATTCAGTGGTACAACAACATATCATATGATTCATATTGTAAGTGCATCAGAACAATAGAACCACCATCATACCTGGAAACAGGAGAACCTTTTTTGCTCTGAATCTTTCTTGTGTTACCCAAAGTAGCATCATTGCCAACATTTTTTTCTGAATTGTCATGAATGGCATTTTCTTTAACAGAATACGAATTTCTCCCCCCACCAGCATCTATCAATACAAGAAAATCTTTCACTTATACAATAAAGCTTTTCAAAAAAATATTAACTAATATGTCACAGAAGCAGGTTATTTTATAAGACAATGTATCATTCAATTTAGACTAGAGAGATTAATAATTCTAGCACATATGAAAAATGAATTATAAGGTTTAAAGATAGATCACAATAAGCAAGATTCAAGAAGCATAATTAAAGCCAATCATCTTCTAATTCTAAAGGGCACATATATGGGTGACTGATTGTACGAGGCTAACAACCATAAATTAAGCTCACCATGAGACACGGGCCTGGATGAATAGTTCCCACGACCTCTGTTCACCTGTACCTCACTACCTTGCTTCCACCTCAGCTGTGCAGGCTCTTTATTCAGATTCTGAAAATGCACATATTGCAGTTAGACAGCAGTCTGCTTGTAGGATATCAATTAGAGAAATATTAGAAAATGTAACATCAGATATACAAGATTTTATAAAACTACCATGTGGAAAGAGAGATATACAATATTCGATATATCACATCAGAAACAATCTCCTATATAAACTTCAACAATGAAAAACACTAAGGATAGCTCCATAAAGTACTATGTGAAGTATTATATGTTGAGTGAATTGTGTACGTGCAATTGAGCAGTTGAGGCAGTACAGGAAAAAATATATTATTTGGCTGGACCAGACTTGGGCAGCTGAGGATCAATACAGTTTGCACACATAGCATTTGACTTGGTCATGGATAACCACTGGCTTTATTTACTACTCCATTAAAAACCATTTCTTCTCGTATTTCTCTAGGACCATAAATACTAAGTTATAAAGGAAAACAGAAGTACCTCTCTTCTCCTCTCACGTTTCTTTTTTACTTCATGGAAAGCATCTGGAGGAAAATAAACAATTAACAGTACTTGTCAGAGTGCTTAATTCTAGAAGCCAATTCCCATGATAAGAACTCCATAACAATCAAGTTTGCAACCACGCCACTAACTGAGAAATAATAAAAACCCAAGGGAATACTTGAACTACGTGAACAGAAAATCAGAAAACTTACTGAAAAAATAAAACACATAACAAACGATATCCAACCGCAGTGAAGCAGATGTTATTCAGAAGCCAAGCAACAAAAATAAAAGTGTTCTTACTAAAATGCACCATAGGAGAAACACCAAGCCCTTACTACATAAGTTCATTGGTACTCAACCCTCATTTTGTTCTAGCTATACCTCATTAAATGACAGTCGCGAATCAAAAATAGAACTGTTCTTACTAAAATGCACCATAGCAATACAGAGACACCTCCATAAATCAGGTGCCAAAAAATAAAAATAAAATAAAAATTGCGAAAAAGGGGCTGCAAGTTCACCTAGAAGAAGAAGCTTATGGGCGGTCTCATTCGGATCCATGGAACAATCCTTAAGCATTGCATAAATTTCATCTTCCCCGTGATTATGTCCGGTAATCTCCTTAATATCATCGATCGTCTTCTTCACGCTGGTGGGAATTGCAACTCTAGAGCGCGCTGCTGCAGCTCCCTTCTTGCCCCCAGTGCTCATGGTCTACAGCAATCCCCGACCCCCAACACCCTCACAATAGCTCTGTATCAGCGTGCGAGACTGTTAGATATATGCAGCAACGGTTATCAAAAAAACAGCAGAAAGAAATCCAAGTGAAGCAACCGTGCAACAATCACGTTTAGCGTATGAAGAGGGAGAGAGATAGCGAGAGGAGAGTTGGCGGTGGGAATTTGGAAAAGAGAGAGGCGGGCAAAAGGGTTTCTGTGATGTTAGAGTTAAATGAATGAAATGTTGAATTGCTAAAACAGCAAATATTTCTGGTCACGACTCATGACTACTCATGGCAGAGCAGTCTACTGTACAGTGTGTACTGCTCACTCTGGTTGTGGACTGGAGTCGCCTTTTGGGTTCGAGTAGAGCTGGACTGATTTTACCAAAATACTCTCACATAATATGAGAAGCACGGAATATAATTCAATTCTTGAAAACAATATAGTAGTAATATTTATTGGAACAAAAATTAAAATATTCATCTCACTAAAATAATATGTAAAAAATACTCAATTTTTTTAATGAATGTACAAAACACTCAAAAAGACAAATATAAAACAAAATTAAAAAAAAAATTATATATTTGTATTTAAATTTAATTTTAGTAATGATTTACAATTTATTATTTAATATATATATATAAAAAAATTCAAAAATCAAATATACAAAAAATAATAAATGGTTATATAAAATTATTTAACAATATTGCATTAGTTGATGATTTTAAATTGGTAAAGACTGGACAAAATTAAATAGAAATGGATAAAATTTGGACAAAATTATGTAATTGATAGAATTATTTGTTTTTTTTCAAAATCAAATATACAAAAAATAATAAATGGTTATATAAAATTATTTAACAATATTAAAAATATAAAAATTATATAAATATTGGAGAAAATGGATTAAAATTGGTCTGTGGCTTCGTCAGGTTATGTCTGCTTCGGGGCCATGTCTGCGTTGGGTCATGTCTGCACCGGGTCATGGATGCGTCATTCAATATTGCGCAAAGGAGGTACAATATTTAAACTTACAAAAAATAAAATACTCTCTCCGTCCCACTTCACTTGTCTCAAATGCTTTTGGATCGCATACTAATGCTCACTTTATTAACTTATTAATTACCTCCACCTACTTTTTTCACCTATTTTTATACTCTTAATTAATTCATCTCAATTCCTTTTATCCTTTAACTTTTTTTGACACTTAGAAATTTTTAGATCAAAAAATTTTATGTGTTCAATTTTTTTTTTTTTTTGAATGTTTAAATAAATAAATTTTCTTATTCTCTTGTAATCAAATTTCATTCATTTCATTAATTTTTTACGTGAACAAACTGAAACATAAATTAATTCCTTTAATTTTGTTAATTACATAAGATGAAACATTAAAAATAAAACTGCAATACAAAGATGAAACATTAAAACACAAACATGGAACATCCCATTAGCAATGATATCAAATGTTTCAAAAATCCCATAAGGAAGAATTTCAATTTTGACTTCAAGCCCAAACACCAAAAAATTTCATTGTTCCCTCTAAAATTCAAACAAGCAAAAGCTCTTTATAAAGAGCACTAACATACACCATTAAACCTAACACAACTCACTCAACAAACTGAAAAGATAAAACAGAAAAATGGTTGGTAACAAAGATTTGTCCCAAGAAACAAGAAATGCAATTGTTCAATTCCTCCTCCAAGATCTGAAGAATGACAGTCCAAAGAGCGGTCGATTCAATGAAGTAGTAGAAACTTGGAGTTGCAGCAGACGAACCATCAGTCGGATTTGGGCTGAAACCAAAAAACAAAATGAAACAGGTCAGTTAGTTGCAATTCCAAATAAGAGGTTCAATGTAAAGAGAAAAATGACAAAAATAGATATGCAACGTATTGCTAGTTTAGAGCTATTTAAACACATCACCATAAGAAGGCTAGTTTTAGGCATTAATTGCAGTAAAAATGTTGTTGCGAGATGGGTTAATAAAGGGCTGATCAGGTCTCATTCGAATGCCATTAAACCTGACTTAGCAACACCCAACAAGCTGTAAGAATGAGGTTTTCATTGGAAGCCATAGAGTACGACATAATACTTAATATCCTAAAGTTCAAAAGCATGCAGAATATTGTGCACATCGATGAGAAGTGGTTCTACATTTCCAAAACTTCTCATAAGTTCTACTTAACACCGGATGAGTTTGAGCCACATAGGACATGTAAAAGCAAGAAATTCATCACAAAAGTGATGTTCATGTGTGTTGTGTGTAGGCCACTAATGTCAAATGATGGTATTGTTTTATTCGATGGAAAGATAAGTATCTTTCTATTCACATAAGAGATATCAACTAAAAGAAAGAGCAAGAATAGAGCAGCAGGCACCATGGAGACTAAGCTGATTGCATCTATCACCAATGAAGTGATAAACGACTGTTTAATCTCCAATGTATGGAACTGTACACATAGGTGTATGAAATGTATTGCAAACATGTATGTTATTCAGATTGTTTAGGGCTTTTACTGTCTTTGTTATGTTTGATTAAAGTGAAGATGGTGTTTTGAGATGTAGGTGTGCGGACAATAGATTAAGATTGCATAGTCATATGTTTGATTAAACATGCTCTTTTTGTGTTTTTGGAAAGCCTTTTTGATCAAAATGTAAACTGCATAGTTAGAGTGTTGATCAAACACTTTTTTTTGGTAGTTTAAATTGATTAGAATGTAATGAAATGTCTTGCTTTCATGAATTGATTCAAATATCATTAGGTGTAGTATCTTATTCAAAAAAATTTACAGAAATCACAGATATCATCACAACCTCAATATTTTGGTTCCTCACAAAACAGAGTATGAAACCCCCAACATTCAGCTAATCAATCTTAAACTAACACAGAAATTAGACATCACACTCATCAATCACTTAATTGACACATAAACCAACAACTCAAAAGTCATTGCAATTCATAGATGTGGTGCATGCATAAATATGAACAAGATTAATAACATCATCTCAGCAATCAACCATCATCTCCCAATCAACAACCAAGCAACAGATTACATCAGCCATAAACAACAAAAGCCAAAAACAGCCATACAGCAGATAACATCAGCCATAAACAACCAAGCAGTAACAGAATGTGGGAAAGATCTCACCCGCTTCCACAATAAGAGAAGTGATGTTTCCTTCTCACAAACAATTTTAACAGCTCTATCAATGGCAAAATATGAGGGCATGTATGGAGTATCAGGACAAGAGTCAGATATGGAACCCCAAATCTCACGCATCCTGCGCCTAGGAATAACTCCATCTCCTTCAGTCTCACCTTTCGAATCAGTGGCCTCATAATCAGAATACAGCAGCAGGAATTAAGTGGAACAGATCCTCCCCAAATCCAATAAGGATCTTTGTTAGGGTTGTATTTGTGCTCTGCACATCGCACATAAGGATAAAAGGTGGGTGGTGGTGATGAAAACTGAAGAAGAGAGCAGCCACAAGGAGAAAATTTATCTGCATCAGTGAAGATCCGACCACTCAGAGGGGGGATAACTCCAGATTTGTCATATGTGGCCTCAGATCTAACGAGATCCATGGAGGTGGGTAGCGAATCAACCAAGATCTGTCCGATCTTGTCTTCGCTGCAGCAGCAACCCCCAGAGACGACTAAGGCACCGTTCTCAGCGTCATCATCGGCCTCAAGGTTTTCGGAGCAGAGTAGCCACTCATCATAGTGGAGTAAACAACGATAGAAATGAGGTAGAGGAAGGAGCACAAATTGATGGTAAGATTAGGGTTTGAGAGGTGAGCGCCACTTGAATAGAGAGAAGGGAGAGGAAGAGTCGAATAAAGAGAGAGTAGAGATGTCTAGAATGTTTTAGGGTTAGACGTATTTGGGTTAGGTGTGTAGTTAGGTGTATTTAATAAATCATCATTAACTCCCTCTAATACACCCTAATTTATACCTCTTTAGGAAATGTGACAAGTAATGAGGAACACTCTGATATGGTAAGTAGGACAAGTGACCTGGAACAGAGAGAGTAAAAAACAAGGTAATTCATAAGTTGAGTATTTACTCCGCTGCCTGGTACAATTGGAGTGTATTGTTTCTATATGTTTGAAAATTAATGAAACCATTTATACCAACAAAGTTATATACGAATAAAATAGATTTCGCATATTTTCTTATGCATTTCTTTGATTTTATTATTTTATGCATCATATAAATTTGTTGATTCGAATGATTCAAATATTAAGTTTTATTTTGACTTGCACAAATAGCTTGGTTTGACATATTAAAGAAATTCACAATTTTTTAA
Source organism: Leonotis leonurus (assembly GCA_026898415.1). Taxonomy (NCBI): domain Eukaryota; kingdom Viridiplantae; phylum Streptophyta; class Magnoliopsida; order Lamiales; family Lamiaceae; genus Leonotis; species Leonotis leonurus. The sequence continues at coordinate 2,341,913 of JAPKLX010000028.1, read as the reverse complement.
ACACCAAACTTAACATAATGTAATAACGTATAACATTTTAATACTCCATCCGTCCACTAATTTTTTTAACATATTTTAATTTTGATTCGTCCATCAATATTTTTAATACTAAAACTTTTAATTTATAGTAATTATTCTATACACACGGTCCAATTAAAAATTATAAATTTTTTGAAACTCAAACTCCACTCAATACATACATCTCAATTAAAAAATAATAATAATTGATATTCAAACTCCACTAATTATATTATTTTACATAAAGTTAAAGCATTGCATTAAAACACGTGTTTTGATTTCAAAAATGTTAAACATTTTTAACAGAGGAAGGGAATACTAAATAATTAAGCTGCTAATTAAATAACTTATCAATAAATTTATCCTTACATAAAATATCATCACGAGTATCAATATATTTTACTTAATACACGTAAACATAATAAATAATTTATACACCACATTCTAAATCAAATCAAATAAATAAAAAAAGAAAATCCCATAAGAGAATTATTCTTCATTATAATTTTTTATAGTTAAAATAGCAACCATTGGATACCACAACACGTTCTAAATTAACACTAAAACTTTTCATTTATTTAATTGCATTTTAAATCGAGAGAATATTTAGAACACTAAAACTTTTCATTTATTTAATTGCATTTTAAATCGAGAGAATAATTGCATTCTAAATCGAGAGAATAGAATCTTGCACGCATAACAAATTCTAAATTAAATAATATTTCCTTCGTCCATCAGGTTTCTTCCCACATTTCTTTTTTAGTCTGTTCACCAAGTTTCTTCCCACATTTCTTTTTTAGTCTGTTTTACCTGAAATGTTGATTAATTTTTTTTAATAAAATAAATAAGTTTAATTTGGAGTTTTAAGTGTTTTAATTCGTACTATTAAGCATACTTAAAAATTCTATTATTTCTCAAAAGATAAGAAAATTTTATTGGGACTTAGTAACAGGAGACATGAAAAATAGATAATACTATTATCATATTGATGTCGGTATTGTCAAAAACCTATAAAAACATTGTACGAGATACACGTGTCCAAAACTGAACAAGGAAAGGATAACAGCCAGGTGTTTAACTGCAAGTTTGGAAACAGTATCGGGGTACATTTGTTATACTAATGAAGTTTCGAGTCCAAACTGCAATTATGAGGAACTTAAATTAAGTGTATAAACCTTCGCTATTTTTGTATCATGATTACTCTATCCTTGCGACAAGAGTAACCTCAACTTCCCTAAATCTACTCGATCGACTAGAGCTCAATTCTTCTCTAAACCTTCAAAATCCTCAAAAGGTTGAATTCACATACTCGTTTCTCTTCTATGATCATCAACGCTTTGCTGCCATTTTCACAAATCATGTTTTTGTGTGTGTTTTTCTTATGATCCTGGTTATTCGCCACTGCATATTGATGTTCTCTAAGATTTTAATTCATTTTTTGTTGATATCGATTGTGCGCTTTCTATTCACGGATTTAGAGCGTTTGTGATGAATTGAAATCAGTTTTTATTTTTTTCTGCTCCTTTACCTTCGTTTGTTTTGAGGCGGTTGCTCTCTTTGCTAATTAAGTGAGGTCAATATTGTATTCGTCTGTAATACTGGTTTATCATTGTTCGTTTCATATCATTAGAAGTGATTTTTGGAGATTTAGCTGGCTCTCTATGTACGCATTATCACTTTACATGTTAAGTAAATTTTGGAGCTTCTCGTGAGATTTTTTGTGCTTTGATTATCTCTTTGGAAGAGCTCTTCATGTATATCTAGTGTATGCGATATACAGATCAAGTTGCCTTTCACTCTCTCGTCACTTATAAAAGTTGAATGTAATGTTCGTTTGTTTCTATTGCTCGTGCTATTATACATCTTTATGTACTTGTTTGCGTAATGGTTGAGCTTAACAATCTCAACTGTGTTTTTGGTTTCTTCACTTTGCACATATACCCTATTGATTTTTCTTATACACAGGGGCTGCCAAAAGCTGCTTGCATGTTTATTATGCGAAAAGAGTAGAAAAGGATTAACTTGAAACAATCAGAATGGGGAACCTCGGAGATGGGAATATTTTGTCTATTATAAAAAATAATGGAACATATGGAATTGCTTGTGCTGCCATAGTTGCCATAGTTATACCTATCCTTCTTTCTGTGGTACTTGGGGGTAGGAGAAAGTTGAAGCAGAGAGCAGTTCCAGTTGATGTTAGTGGTGAAGCTGGTTTTGCAATGCGCAATGCTAGATCAGTCAAATTAGTTGAGGTTCCTTGGGAAGGGGCCACAACTGTGGCCGCACTGTTTGAGCAATCGTGCAAAAAGTTTGCAAATCAGAAGTTTCTTGGGACAAGAAAAATAATTGGTAAAGACGTTGTTACGGCAAGTGATGGCAGAAAATTTGAGAAGCTTCACTTGGGTGAGTACCAGTGGCAAACATATCAGCAGATATTTGATCGTGCATGCAACTTTGCTTCTGGCGTGATTAAACTAGGGCACGATATTGACACCCGTGCTGCTATTTTTTCTGACACCCGAGCAGAGTGGCTAATCGCATTTCATGTAAGAAGGTCTTTGTGAAAATTTGATATTTTTTTTTTATCTAGTTTCTCCTATGAGTGATTTATATTAACTCTCTTGGTCACAGGGATGCTTCCGGCAGAACATCACTGTCGTCACTATTTATGCTTCTTTAGGAGAGGAGGCCCTCATTCACTCATTAAATGAGGTGGCTGTTATTTGTTCCTTGTAGAGAAACTCTTTTGCTTCTGTTTTATTTGTTTGTTTATTATTTTCACTTGCAGATTCTTCTTCTTGTTTGTTCTGTGTTTTTTTTTTCTACTCATGTGAGGTACTGATAACTTTATTAATTACTCCTGCAATGACTCATTATACTAAGAACTTACTGACATTTACTATTATTCGACAGACTCAAGTGTCAACCATGATTTGTGACTCCAAGCAATTGAAGAAATTGGTTGCAGTATGTTCAAGCCTAACAAGCATTAAAAACATAATTTATTTTGATGATGAAGAGTCTTCCAGTGATACCAGTGTCATCAACGAGATGAGTAACTATAATGTTTCCTCCTTCACGGAGGTGGAGAAACTTGGAAGAAACAATCATATTAATCCTAATTTCCCAATCAAGAAAGATATTGCTGTCATAATGTACACAAGTGGCAGCACAGGCCTTCCAAAGGTATGATTTATGTGCCTATGTGTTTTTAAGCATGCTCGAAGAATTACATATGGTTTGGTACATGTAAGAAATCTTTTTAATAAGATACAACTGTTAGTTAATTCAATAGAAAATTAGCTATCAAAGTACTTAAATGATGATCAAAATCTCCAGATTGTATCTGTGGTTAAGTACTGAGGATGGTTGGAAAGTTGCCTGCAATAAACGAGAATTGGAAGACTTTGTAGAGCTAATGCAGGACATTCTTTTGAGTCAACCATGGAATTCTTGTTTAAACAATATCATTACTTCCAAATTTAAATTCATTATTTGTTGGTGCCATTAAGTAATCTTGACTGTAACATCATTATTCTCCGCGAGTATTTCCCAAACATGATTTCTGATTGAATATTGTAGGGTGTTATGATGACTCATGGCAATATTGTAGCTACTGCTGCGGCTGTTATGACAGTGGTCCCAGCAATTGGAAGCAAGGATTTCTATCTGGCATACTTGCCCCTGGCTCACGTTTTTGAACTAGCTGCTGAGGTAACATGTTAATTGAAGTTGTTTATTGGCAATGGATGGATATTCAAGCAAGTTCTGAGATGGTATTTTTCACAGACTGTCATGACAACTGCGGGTGTTGCAATTGGCTATGGATCACCACTGACATTGACAGACACATCTAACAAAGTAAAAAAAGGAACCATGGGAGATGCTTCAGCATTAAAGCCTACGTTAATGGCAGCAGTTCCAGCTATACTTGACCGTGTTAGGGATGGAGTTCTGAAGAAGGTCTTTCAGCAGTGCTAATTTTCATACAACTGAAATTGTTAGCATGTGGAGTTACAAAAGAAAAAAGAGTTATTATATTCTTTGATCTGTTTTCATGTCTTAGGTTGATGAGAAAGGAGGTGTTGTAAAGAAACTCTTTGACATTGCTTATGGCCGTCGACTTGCAGCTATTGAAGGAAGCTGGTTTGGGGCATGGGGACTGGAAACTATGTTGTGGGATATAATTATTTTTAACAAGATAAGGTCTATCCTTGGAGGCCAAATCAGGTTTATGCTTTGTGGCGGAGCTCCTTTATCTGGGGATACACAAAGATTTATCAACATTTGCATAGGGTAAATTTACTACAAGTTTAGTAGTGTAGTAGGGAGAATATTAGTTTGCTTCATTATCTAACTGGTTAATGTTTGATTATCTTATATGCTTCTCCTGCTTCTATTTGTAGAGCTCCCATTGGTCAAGGATATGGTCTGACAGAAACATGTGCTGGCGCTGCTTTTTCAGAGTCGGACGACATCTCTGTTGGCCGAGTAGGCCCTCCTCTTCCTTGTTGTTATATCAAGGTATATTTTCCTTATGCAGGGAATATTTCTCACTAGAAATCAAGCAACAATATCTTTCTTAAATTAGCATTGCGCATTTGGTCTATAAGACTATAACACATCTAGAAGAAAGTCAGAATACCAAGTTTCCAATAGGAAAATAGATTTCTACATCTGACTCTGAAGAATGGAATATGGCAATATGCACCTCGGTTTTAAAATCGTGGAAATATTCTGGAGACATTCAGTTACAGTATTGTGATTAGACCTTGTCTTCATTTCCTGCAGCTTGTTTCTTGGGAAGAAGGTGGTTACAAGACATCAGATAAGCCTATGCCTCGAGGAGAGGTTGTCGTTGGTGGGGCAAGTGTTAGTGCTGGTTATTTCAACAGTGAAGCCAAAACTGCAGAGGTGTACAAGGTGAAAACTTGTTCTTTCTTAGGTGACTGCACAAAGCTGCTCTCTTTTTCTTCTGACTGTGTTCTCTCTTCCCTTTTGTGGATACAGGTTGATGAGAAAGGCATGCGCTGGTTCTATACTGGTGATATTGGGAGGTTTCATCCTGATGGGTGCCTTGAGATTATCGATCGAAAGAAAGACATCGTGAAGCTTCAACATGGGGAGTACATTTCACTCGGGAAGGTGCTTTAATAATGTGATTCAAACCACATAGATGATACCTTCTTTGCCTTTTGGTGATCAATATTACATCAAAATTGATGCTATTGCAGGTTGAGGCTGCACTTTCAACAAGCAATTACGTAGAGAATATCATGATGCATGCAGATCCTTTCCACAGCTTCTGTGTTGCCCTAGTGGTACCCGCACGCCAGGTTCTCGAGGGATGGGCGAATGGATCTGGAATCAAGTATTCGGATTTCTCAGAGCTGTGTGAGAAGCCGGAAGCTAAGAAAGAGGTTCAACAATCACTAGCCAAGGTTTAACCCTGCCAACTTATAAGAAAGTAGATTTTCTGTGGATTACTTTCAAGATTTGACTAGTATCGTTTATGATTAATGTTACAGGCAGCAAAAGAAGCGAAGCTCGACAAGTTCGAGGTCCCAGCAAAGATCGAGTTGTTGGCAGAGCAATGGACTCCAGAGTCAGGTTTGGTTACAGCAGCACTGAAATTGAAGAGGGAGCAATTGAAGGCCAAGTTTAAAGATGAGCTGGAAAAGTTGTATAAATGAAGAAACGTTTGTTGATGTTCCAAGTTCAATCATATTATAATAAAGCATGTTTGTAGATGGTTGATTTTTGCTTCACTTCTTCTAGAAAACATCAAGTATCTGTGTTAAGTAGACCATCACTTGATTCCTTCTATTCCATCTTCTTTAGCTTACCAGTTTAATTCAGTGGTCCTCACTCGGCCAAGGTTTCAAAATTGAGCTTGGAACTTGTTTATCTAAATCAGCACTCAGTTGTCCTTTTTGTCGACTTATTTTGATTGCAAACTTTATAAAATCCGCTCATTTAGGAGTTAGGGCTCTAAAAATATTTATTATAGAATATTCTTATTATTCCACAAAACTTTTGTTATTTCCTATGATCTTAAATTTTAAAAATACAAGTTTTGGAAAAAGAAAAGTCAAAACTAATTGATCAATGATCTTAATAGCATATTCAATCATTTTGATTTATTACTGTCACGGTTGATTTAATAAAAGAAATATTTATATATTTGATCAAATAAAACGAATAATAATAAAATAGAGAATAAAATACAGAAAGTATATTTATTTGGAATATTAATTTAACAGAATATTTGTGACTTGTCTTCGCTTTTAGCAAGAAAAGTAGAAAAAGATGGTAAGCTTGGAAGCCCTAATCCCATAAATCATAATACCTCTGCCCTCGAGAGGCTCAATTTTTAGTTGCTACTGAAGGTAAGAACATCCCATAATTGATCTCCATTTGGTTCAAATTATTGTATCTCACAACTTTAAGAGTTGGAACGCTTTCTCTCTTGCCATATTATGATGAAAAACAGTATGGTCTGTGTCCGAATTAGCGAATTTTTCGCCATCTATGGCTTTTGCAACAACATTTCTTATTCTACCTTGTAGGCGTTTATTCTTGTAAACCGTCATTTTGGATAATTTCGTAGCTGGGTATGTTCATTTCTTTGTTTCTCGGCAAATGCGCACAGAGTTAGTAATTGATTATTTGCACTTGAATTGCTGCAGCTGAATCGATGTTAATTTCTTATATAGCAATCTAGATCACTAGGAGCAAAGTAATTGATTCCTTCTCAAGCCGCTTCTATTTGTCCCTGTAGTTGGAGCAATAGTCCTTTAGGTCATGAATTGTATCTCTACTCTGTGATGAGCATAGCATAAATGGTGTTTGAGTAGAAGAAAATGTGGTATAGTCGTAGTCGATTGTTGTATCTATAGATGTACAATTAGGTACTCCTCCATCAACATGAGCTATGAGATGTTAATATCAAATTTGAGTAAGCTTGAAAGAGGGAATCTATTCTACGTTATGCGCGGTTTAAGCAAGAAGGGAGTCTAGATCGCAATCAAAGTTTAGATTTTTTATGCCAACCCGTAACACTTTTTCGCCCATGAATAATGGCATCTCACAAATGATGTTACTGTTTTATCCGATTATGTTCTTTATGATGTGTGTTCTGAATCTTCTGATGGCATCATGGCTGGCCTGCCCCAGGATGAAGGTCCGTTCTTCAGTCAAAAAGTTGTGTGAGTTTTGTCGGACTGTGAAGCGACGTGGGTGTGTCTATGTCCTGTGCACGGCTAATCCCAAGCACAAGCAGCGACAAGGCGTATCAACATTTGCCTATGAAGGTCCACTTGCATCTGCGTATGTGACTATGGCCTATATATTTGTTGGCAAGCTTAAAGTAGTAGACTATCACATGTAACGGTCTCTTTCTCGTTTGGTTTGCAGGCCTTTAGTGACAGGTTCAAAAGAGATGACATCGCTAGTCCAAAATTGTATCCCTGCCCTTATATCCAACAACAAGAATGAGGCGTTGACTGTAACACCTTGGTGGAGAGTTGGTCTTGTTTCACGTCTGTTCAATGAGAGTGGCAACAAGTAAAATATATGCAGATATTATCATGTTCTCTTCACATTATTCAGTCTTGTAGGCCTTAGTGCATCTAAAATCACAACAAATAGTTTTTCATAAGTTTTCTGGTGATAAGTGAGTGAGCCTTTCCATTTTAGTCTTCTTTTTGTTTCTTGGAATGGGGCTTTGCCAATCATCCTAGTTTACTGCTTATAATTTTTACTTGATTTGAAGTGTTAGCGAGAAAAGCTTGATGAATTTAACCATGCTTGAAAATTCGAAAACAAGTGGTATATTATTATTATTATTATTACAGCAAACCAAATGGAGGCATGAAGAGCTCCAATCCAGTGACAAGATAACAAATAAATTAAATAATTTTATAACAAACTGAAGTTTAATTTGAGATCACAAAACAAAGTGATTCCCACACACTATCACAGTTTATCAACAAAAGCCCCCCATCTCCCTGTTTCCTGGTATATATATGCATGGTGGAATCTGCTAAAGCAGACTAGTTCATGCAGCAAAACCATTTCTTCTGCAAAATCAATTCTCTCATAAAATCAGAACGAAGCTTATTGGATGCGAGTAAAACAAATTTTAAACAACACAAAGTTGATGCCAATTTTGCATATCTGTAACAAAGATAAGCAATGCATCAAGAACACCTGGAACTGAACTGAGTTGGTGCAAAAATAATCTACTCGTATAAGCGTTAAAAACCTAACCACAACTTACAGAATGAGGTTTTCCCAGAGTAGATCTGTGCTTATAGGCAGAGTCATCCTTTGGCGGAGTGTCGGACTTTACACCGGTCCTTTTCTCATTCCTAGCTTTGTTGAATATCACGGTGAACCCCTCCGCAGATGCTGGGTCACTAACATCCCATTCTCCAAACTTTGGTAACGTTGGGCCTCTTTCCTGCAGCAACACACCAATTACTGTTGGTTTGTTTCTCTATGTAAAGAAGCATACTACTACTACTATTTTAGGGGAATCAATTATCTAAATCCACAACTGCAACCTAGGTATCTAGCACGAGAGATTGCTGCAAGGGACAATGCTTAGCTTCCTAACTTCTTATGTTAGGGGAACTTATGAAAAAGTTAAGCTAGTCAGGAAATAAGCATACTACTACTACAGCAAAACATGCAAAGGACTTTTATTATGATAATAGTTGGAACAATTCTCCAAAGAAAAGACTAACATAACTGAGAAGAGCTCATGAATTTCACAAAAAAGACAGGTAGTTGATACACCGGTTCTAAGGTAGTAATGATATGCAGTGGTTGACACACAGAAAAAACTGCTAAGCTACACAGACTTTCATAATAACACAAACAAAAAATATGCAATAATCACCAACATACAGCTAGAGCTATGAAGGGTAAAATTCTTCAGGGGTATATGCTTGTGCATCGAGACTCAAAAGGCGGGGATTGAATCATTCATTGGCACGCCTAGTTTTCAAAGTGACCTTTCAGCCGAGGTATTTTTTTTTCCCTTCTATTTCATCTGTATGTTCCTTTGAGGTGCAAGCTACATCATTTCTTTATACTCCCCCCAAGTGTAGTCCCTTTTTACCATTTTGATCCGTCCTCCAAATGTAGTCGTACTCTATTTCTAGAAAGGTATCCCACACTCCTCATTTGATACTCTCACATCACAAATGAATTCCTTTCTCCACTCATAATACACTTACTCTAGTTTTATTAAAACTCAGTGCCATCCCATCCTAAGACTACATTTGAGGGAAGGAGGAAGTATGTTTTATTCATTACGAAAAAAAAAAAACAAAAAAACAAAATAATGTCTAATTTGCTCATGTTAAGTAGTTTACTTCAATTTCCTTATACTACCAACTGAGGAAGATAAAGAGAAAAAAGAAGAAGATAAACTTCTTTATACTGCTAAGATCAATATAACATTCGCATGGAAATCTATTACTTTCTTACAAAGAATTCCATAAATTACGTTTATAGAAATATTTAAAGAGATAGCAGGTCAAAATATCTAATGCATCCCAATGAAATCAGAGGCATAGTGAAGAGGCCGAACTTAAAAGGACACAAAGAGCAAACTTTCCTTCAATACACGAAATTTATGAACAATTGTAGGGCAATCCATCAAACAAAATTCTGATAAAAAAAAAAAAAATCCATCAAACAAAATCATCGCATTCCAATCATTTCGCCGACGCTAAACTTGGTAGCAAATTAGCAATAGCACACATACAATTGTTTCTTTCTGTGGCTGTCAAGGTCAATAGCGTATATAACATCGCAGAAACATCTAAGATGAAATTAACGGCACAACGAAGAACAGAGACACGATTACACAGAGGTATATATCATATTATACGAACGCGAGTACAAAAAAGGAAAGGAAGGGAAAAAGGCGAAGATGGAAACGGTACCGCCATGAGGTGATGAGAATGAGTAGTAGAGCTGAAGTGGGGTGCTGGGTAGAGCGTGGTGTCAGTGGTTGGCCAGTGGCGTCGAGAATTTGAAATAGTTTTATATATATGTATGCCCCAAGCCAAACTCTTCTTCTTTCCTTTTTCTGTTAATTAATTGTGATTATAACTACTATTCCCTCCAACTTCCTACTAATTTCCTTTACAAAATATATAAAATAATGCGTACTAATAATTTCATAAATAAAAAAGAGAATTAAAAATTGAACATTGATAAATTTCCGATTACCGTCGTTCATTCGATTTATTGTCCTTGTATTTGATTTGATGGGTTATATATGGATCAACACATCTAGTATTCATCGTCATCAAATTTATGAAGGTAGCCTTCTTGACCTTGTGCATGCATTGATCGATCTCACAATTCACAGAGACATGCAGAAGAACAGTATTACATTGACTATGTAGATTGTTGAGCAGAAAGAGTATATACTTGCCTATGGGCGTAAGAGAACCAAACTATTCATGAACTATTCGGGGTTCGGATCAATAAAAGTTCATTTCAAATTTGTTATTTACTAAACGAACCGAACTCGAGCCTCGAACCGAGCTCAAATAATTTTTCAAGCCGAACTCGAGCCTAAGGGTATTCGGTTCGAAAAGTTCGCGAACATGTTCGAATATAATTTAACGAAACGAGCTTCGAATAGTTCACGAAGTTTGTTAACGAGCTTGTTCACGAACTTAAAAAACGAGCGACCTTTAAATAGTTCGCGAACTTTATATACGAACTAGTTCACGAACTTATCAAATTAATATAAAAATATATATATTAACAAAATAATTTAATAAACGAGCTTTTTAACGAACTCGAACTCGAGTCAAGTTCGAGCTCGGGTTCAAATTTACTATTTAATTGAATAATTAACGGACCGAACTCGAGCTTGATTTTCAGAACTCGAACCAAACTCGAGCCTTCAAATTTTCAAACGAACCGAACTCGAGCCTAACAGTATCCGGTTCAGTTCGGTTCGATTACACCCCTAATCGTCCCCATATGCACCATGCTTGTTTTTTGAGTGAGGTATTATTTTTATTTTTTTTTATAAATCTATTCTATATTCTATATTCTATAATAATAATAATAATAATAATAAATATTTATATTAAATTTAATTAATATTAATAATTTATAGATAAATGAAGGATATAAATTTATATTAATTTCTCATAAATTAATCATTTTTTTAATGTCATTATTATATATTTTATTCGTCTTATTAACGTTGATTTGTTTTTTGATGTCCTATTATTATTAGTTTGTTTTCAAAAATATATTTCTTCCGTTCATAAATAATTTTGCTAACAGTTTGGCCCAATACGAGTTTTGATATAGTGTTTTTAGTTTGCGCGAAATGTATAGTTACGAAAGTTTAAGTGTCACTATACATTAGTCTTCACAGTTGAGACGAGAATTTGCCAATTCTTAGAGAATGGCTGGCGGTGAAGGCAAGAGCATGGGTCAAGGTTTGTGTTTATGGACTTCTCTCCAATTCTTTTCACATCATTTCTTCTTCAATTGTTTCCGACTATATATAATACCAATCCTATCAATCCTTTATCCTTAGCTCACTATTGCATTTATATTTCATAATGTTTATTTGTTCAATTTTACCGTCATTCAGCATAATCAATCATGGTTTGTCTGCCATTTCAATGTTTTTGTCTTCATTTGTTATACTGTTGTGAATTACAAGCTTTTGTACGTTTCCGGAATGATGCTTGATTACTAACTGTGTGTGTTTGTTGTGATGTTTGAACCCATCATTTTGTCGGGAGGGGAGAGGTCCAGTGCTTGAGTGTATGTGTGTGATTTGGATCATAATGTGTGGGATAATGAGTTCTTATGGTTGTGCCTTTTCAGTTGGGAGCAGAAAGGGGAAGGACCTGGAGGCAGAAGCTCTCATGCCATGGCAGTTGTGGGGAAGAAGGTATGTGCATTCGGTGGTGAGTTTGAGCATCGAGTGCCCGTTGACAACCACCTCTACGTGTTCGATCTACATGACTAAACATGGTCCATAGCCGATGCCACAGGCAGCATTCCATTGGTGCCACCATCTATGTCTTTGAAGGGAGGGATGCTGCACCCAACGAGCTCCCCCACCTCTACTCTTTTGACACACTAACAAGTACATGGACTTAACAGCAGATGAGAGGCGGGTCTACGTATTTGGAGGGTGTGGCAATGCCGGAAGGCTGAATGATCTGTGGGCTTACGACAGTGTAGATGGTACATGGGTCGACTTTCCTCAGCCGGGGGAAAAGTGTAAACCTAGGGGCGTACCAACGACGAGTACATGACATATTCTTCTTCACTCCATTTTACCTTTTAAATCTTTGAATTTTGATTATTAAGGATGTGTTTTTGAGCTGTGATTTGTGATAACAATGTAAGTGGTGATGGGCTTGGTTTTTTGTTTCAATGCAATATGTTTATACATCTACACAGAGATAGAGGGAGAGATTCACATGCTGTGATGTAACCATAATTGTAGGTGCAAAAAAGGGGATTTGAAGAGATATAACAATGGAAGTGGGACTGGGAATCAAATGATCAATCATAACTTTAATATGCATTGACAAGAAACAAAGGGGCCATTTACAATATACTCAACTTTGAATGTGCACAATCTTTAGTTTATGCAACAGGGGGTACTAATGATGGTTAAAATAAAGAAAAAGGAAAAGTTACATAATTTGTGAGCACTAACAAACAGCAAACCCACTGACAATGTTGCCCACTCTCTATACCCTAAAACACCTCAACTGATTAGCCAAGAAGCTCACATAAATCCACATGGATCAAAAAACAATCAAGTTGAGGTTTGAGTTCAATTTCATCCACTCTTTCTTTCCTTCCTTAAAAGCTTCAACATTTGATGGATCCCATATTGATGTCAATCTCAATCAAATTATCCTCTTCATTAAACTCATTGATCTCTGCCCAGAAATCCTTGTGAAATTGTTGATGACAGAAATCTTGAGACAGTTTGCAGCACTTGAAATTCCATCTGAGGTCTTTCTTTGCGGACACAAAGTGGCCACTTGGGATTTCTATCTCAATCAGGCTCTCCTCGTCCGATATCGATCCATCGGAGAAGTCCAGCCTCTGTTCTATATCAGAGGAGTGATCTTCACTTGAAGTGCTTGAAAAATGATCCATGCTTTCACTCTCTGAGTACAAATCTTGTGAGAGTGAGGCCATCGACGCCTTCTGCTCCTCCTCCTCCTCGTTCCTGCATTTATACGTTTCAAGCCCATCTGAAGGATCAGCAGCTACTGCTGAATCAAGAAATGAACAATCTGCAGAGATGGTGCTGCTGTTTCCTTGCAGTGCAGGTTGATGCTTTTCTTGGGATGATAATGGCTCATTTTCTGCTGTTTCTTTTATCAGAGAATTCGAGAGCATGCTCGACTTTCTTTTGGAGAATGTGAAGAGGAGAATGGTTGACAGGGAGATGAAAGTGATGGGAATCAAGAAAGCTCCATGGCCAGATGATAGCCTTGCAAATACTGCAGATATTGGAACAAGAAGAGCTAACCAGGTTCTTGAGCACTGGAAAAAATACAGACAACAGGCCATCTTTTTGGAGTTGATTTAACACAATTAATCAAACGCTCCTGGCTAGATTGTTCTGGAAAAGGGTATGAAAAAGGGACTGACACTTCCTTTTTGAGGGAGACAAACTAAAGGAAAGCAAACTACTGTATTAGAGAAAAGATGGGTAATTTAAAACAGTTTACTAGGAAAAGTTGGACAGAGGGAGAGAAAGAGGAACAGCAGAAGAAAGTTAGGAGAAAATAATGAAATAGATTACCATAACATGGTCAGAATGAACCAAGAAACTCATACCAGAAGTTCTGAACCACTCTTGCTGAGGCTCCAAGAAAAAGAGGGGGAGAGAGAGTTGTACCAGGAGAGAGGAAGCATTTATCAAAGGACTAGATTTGCAGTGCTAGAAAATATGAAGAAACACGTGTAGATGAACTGGTTTATTGGTGTTGACAAAAGCCAAAAGGGGTTGAGGTTTTTTTGTTTCTACAATATTGGAATTCTATACACTAATGCATGACTGAATTATATTTGGTAAATTGCAGGGCTCTTTCCTGGCTTCAAAGAGTCGCCATTTCCTAAGAGCTTTTTTTTTTTTTTAACTGTTTGAGTAATTAAAAACAGACCCTTTTGTGTTTCCCCAACACTAACCAGTGGTCCTCCTCAGCAACTGATTCTCTTAAAAACATCAATAAACCATGGAAATGAGAGATTCCATGTGCCAATCTCTGAGCTCACCAGTCAAGTTCACATGCCACTTTTCCTCCAAATCTCATCAACACAAACCATATAATACAAATACAAAATTACAAAAATTCTTTCTCTATTGTTCCCTTTTTCTATTTCATATCTCCAACCAAGAGAGTAATTTTTTTCACCTGAACAATCACCTTCTAAAGCTCCCACTATTTTATATGATTGCAAACTAATAAAGTCTGATGAATAAGGAGCTGCTACTTCTTTTCCTTTATAATAAGCATTACATATATAACGCAAGAATAGAGCCTTAAATTTGTTGGTCATAGGTAGTTAGCCAACATTAAGAATATATGTTGACCCCAGATTGCAAGATTCCTCATATTGCATGGATGATGCTAGAATAAGAGTAAAACTACAACCTTGGAATTCAATTTTGTTGGACATGGATGATTGGTATCAGTCAACACTCTTCATCTCAGTCATGGTCAAGTCATTTTCATTAATCACTATTATACTAGTACTAAATACTTATTACCTACGACCTCTTATTTGTTTTGGCTTAACAATACTATCACCTATGAAATAGGGATTAGATTCAAATAAAGCTTCAAGGGAAAAGCTAGCACAATGCACCAAAATGGTCCCCAAGTTCACAAGTGGTGTCTATTATAACTCCCAAATTGGAGCAATTTATCACGTGATAGAGATTTTGAGTACAACGAGGAAATAACATTTCACACACGCTATAAACTCGATTGGGATAGAAAAAACTAATCCTCTTGCTAGTCAAGAATGGAATGAACTCAAGGTGAAGACAAAAGGGCCAGCATATATTATTAAACAATGGAATGAAGAAATAATAAATAAAGAACATGAGATTGAAGTAGTTGAGAGAGTTTAGGTACATTCCAAAAATGAAATGGAGCTTATAATAGTATTACTATACAAGGATGATCACCTGATAGGGGCCTTAATCCAGCCATTGGCAAAAGCAATGGCCAAAATAACAAAAGGAGTTGACATACCAAATATGATAATGTAAGGGAGTGGCGTTTTCATGGGATTCTCCCCTTCTCTCTCACCTGCTGTTTGCCAATACCTACATATATATAATTAACATTCAAAAACCAATTAACATCACAGTAAACAATTACACATGTGCTAATTTGCATGTTTAAACGACTCACTGTTCTGGTTCCTGTTCTTTGGTAATGAACTTCTTCTTTTCTCCTTTCTTGATCTCTCCTTCTCCTCCACCACCTAACAAAACCAAACCAGTTGTCTTGAATAATATTAGTATACTGCAATAAGGGTTATAAGTAACAATCCAGAATTCTTGATTTGTAGCAACCTAAATTTGCAGAAACTTTGCAGCCATGGCTTGTTCTGGTGAGAGGTGGAAAAGTGGGAGCATGAAAGAGCTTATCTGTTTGAAGCTTGAACCTAAGAGAAGATAATGCTACACCCACTTGTGCTGCCATCTTAATTGAGCACAGATTTCTGCTACTATCAATAATCAAGAATTTGTTTTGTTTATTTACGTATGATAGTATGAGGAAGAAGAGATCTTGCTTCTGTACGTATCTTATCTAAATTCTTGTGGCTGACAAATTAAAAGGTAGACCATTTCATATAGCCCCAAATTGGATATGTGATATCATATCAAATTGGCCCATATAATGATAAAAATGATTTTACCTTCCTGTTCCTTTTTTGTTAATAGGGATGCGACTTGTAATGTTATAAGAGTTATTATAATATTTGTTTCTTTAATTATTTTATTATACTTCTTCCGTCTATTAAATTGGTTTATAATTTAACCCAACACGAGTTTTAATAGTGTACTTTGACTTTAAAGGAGATATGTAACTAGTGGAGTTTAGGTTTCACTTAATGTATTGTTTTGAATTGAGTTGTGTGTAGTGAATAGAGTTTGGGTCTCACTTGAGTTATTATTTTTAATTGAGGTGTGAATATTGATTGTAGTTGGTCCACTTACTATAAATAAAAATTTTGAAATACAAACTATTTTGATGGATGTCCAAAAATGATAGAATGTAAACTATTTTGGTGGACGAAGGGAGTACTATAATCAATAAATCATACTCGCAAAAAGATAATTAATATATTTTTATTAAATATTTAATATTACATCCTAAATCATTGGTTGACATATTAACTTTGCCCGGCCTGGATGAAGCGAACATTTTCACTCCAACCAATATGTATAATATTGGACACTCAATAATCAGTACTTTTGCACAATAATGATTTCATTGAGTTGGCTTAATGAATCCACTTACTATTATTATGTTATTAATTAAAATCTCTCCATATCTTGCTAAAAACGTTATAATAGATTTGAAGAATAAAACTAAAATTTCATATTTTAAAAAAGGGAGAGTTATTATAATAAAGATTACTCTCTCCGTCCCACCAAAATAGTCTCATTTGATTATAATATTACACTCATTTCAATATAATAGGTGACTACTTTCGTGGGACGGAGGGAGTAATATTTTTCTCTTTTTGAGAAGCACTTTTAATAAACAATTCAATAAAAAATGTAACTGTTTTTAATGGAAGGGAATAATAGTATTTATTTTTTAGCAGAAATGATATTCTTATTTTATTAAAAAGTTAGTAAAGATTTGAACAAACATAAACTTTTAATAGACTTTGGTATGCAAAAGTGCGTTAGTTTCAATATTCACTTTTAATACTTGTGTCAGTGTGTGTTAGTTTCAAAATGCATTAATTAAATAGTCAAACAACATTTTAATAAATAAATACTCCCTGCAAATTATTTCAAATGTTTTATTTCATTTTTTGTTTCTAAATTATTGTCATATTTCAAAATTTTAAAATAT
Source organism: Leonotis leonurus (assembly GCA_026898415.1). Taxonomy (NCBI): domain Eukaryota; kingdom Viridiplantae; phylum Streptophyta; class Magnoliopsida; order Lamiales; family Lamiaceae; genus Leonotis; species Leonotis leonurus. The sequence goes on along the minus strand of JAPKLX010000028.1, from coordinate 2,324,754 downwards.
ATTTATGACAATCTTTTAATTTTACTCTCATTTAATATTTATTAGAATATAATATTATTTGTATGAATATGTTTGTCATGATATTTAATAAAGAGTATAAAAATAAATCTTTTATTTTATTGATATGTGTGATTTAATAATATAGAACGTTTAGAAAAAATTACGAGGAGTAACAATTATAAATAATAATATTTAAATTTTAGTTATTTTATACAAATCATCACAAATAATTTTTTATTTAAATTATTATTTTTATTTTGAAATAATAATATTTTATATAATTTTGTTGTTCGTGTATGAATCAGTGGCGGACGCAGGATCCGAACTAAGGGGAGACAAAAGTGCAAAAGACTATAACAAAGTATGTTATATAAACAATTAGGAAAGGTTTAACCTATAGTTTTGTCCCGACAATCCGCCATCTTCTCAAACTTATGCATAATAGCATCATTAGAAACACAACTGAATACATCCTTTTCAATATAGACCATCAAACTATCATTCATCCATTCATCACACATTCAATTGCGAAGTCGGTTCTTCACAATTTTCATAGCTAAAAATGCTCTTTCGACAGAAGTTGTTACAACTGGCAAAACTAGTTCTAAAGTGATAAGCTTATAAACCAATGGATACATCAAATTTCTTCCAGTTTCAACCAATTTTTTTGCAAGATCACCGAGCTCTTTTACATCAGAAGTATCAATTTTTAAACGCACATCCAACACAAAATTTTCGAATTGATCCGACAACCCCAAAAGTTCTACGCCTTTAAAATCATTTGGATAGTATTCAACTAGTTGAACTAACTTTTGTCTGTCAAAAACTTTTTATTAATTGAACATTTGTATAAATTTTATTAATATTTTTTAATGTTTAAAAGTTATTAAGAGTATAATAAACATTTCAAGTAAAAAAATCAAGGGAGGGCAATTGACCCCTCTTGACTACACTTAAATCCGCCACTGGTATGAATGATATGATTATTTATCAATTATATCATTCATACGTGTATACAATTTTAATAAAAATGAATATTATGTGTGAATGATATGATTCAATGCAAATCATACACATTATTTAATTCCTTTATTTGTAAATATATTTATTGGTGTCTGCGGCTTCAAATTCAAATATAGTTTTATTTAAATTCCGTTCTCTCTTGTTTGTGTTTGCGTTGATCTTTTATGATACCTTCTTTTTCGTTTGATTTTCGCAAGACATGTTTTCCGTTTCAATACATAAAGTGCGAGTGTATAGTAGGTTAAATCTCGAAGAGTCATGCAATAAACAAAACAAATCTGAAAACGTTGTGTATTTTATGGAATTAACAATTTGTGAGTTGCAAGTGGTGAAGGAGAATATGTAATAGAAGCATTGTCAGTGGAGGACGCACAGAAAATGACAGTAGGGATTTTATACAAAATATATGTAAAAATACCGATAAATTTATAATTTTTTAAGTATAAAATACATCAATATAAAATTTTGGTAGGCTACATCCCCTCCTTTGGTGGCTGTTGAATGCCCTCCAATTAAATACACCAAGGTAACCAAATAATTTGCCAAATACCAGTAACGTAGCAATTGGAGAAGATTTGTATTATTCATTTTGTATCGTTATATATTTACGGTTCAAAATTAGGGTCGCAACCAGAACTGGTTCAGAACTGTAGACAACTAATGCTGTCCTGTACAAATTACAACGTATGAGCCACTTCTAACTGCAAAAACTGAGCTATTACAGTATAAATCAACCACATAAATCTGTGCCTGCTTCATTTCTCTAATAATTTTTCTGCAGCAGCAAGCAAGCAAGCATTTTACCTCATCCTTTTAAGTTAAAAGAAAGTCTTGTTTTCAATTGCATGCTTCATTTGACTGACAAAATCATCGATTCCCATGGTTCCCAGTTCTCCACCAAACCTAGACCTTACAGTCACGGTCTGTGTTTCTACCTCTTTTGGTCCCACTACAGCCATTAAAGGAATTTTAAGTTTTTCTGAGGTCCTAATCAGTTTAGCTATCCGTCCCCCGTTGCAAATTTCAGCCCGGATACCGTCACCTTTCAATCTTGCGACCACTCTGTTGCAGTATTCGAGCTGTAACAATTCATGCAAAAGAAGTTATGTCATGAGAAAAATACAAGGCTGATTCTGGTGGAGAAATTTAGTTTCTTTACCTGTGAGTCAGTTATTGGTAACAAGCGAGCTTGAATAGGAGAAAGCCATAATGGAAAATCGCCAGCATAGTGTTCTATAAGAACTCCAAAAAACCGCTCCAAGGATCCAAGGATTGCTCTATGTATCATGATCGGTCGCCTTCTCTCTTGATCGGAGTCCACATATGTCATGTCGAACTGCTCGGGCAAATTAAAATCAACCTACCCAAAGAAGGATTCAAGAATCAGCAAGAAATGGTTGAAGATTGAGAAGCCCTTCATGCTTTCTTCCAGTTACATCATAGGAAATATGAGAAAATGGCAATACCTGTATTGTCGAGCACTGCCACTTCCTTCCCAGAGCATCCTCTATTTTGAGATCAATTTTGGGGCCATAAAAAGCACCACCACCATCATCAATCTCATAACTCCAGCCTTTATCATTCAGAGCGTCTTTTAGAGCAGCAGTAGCTTTGTCCCATATTTCATCATCTCCGACAAATTTATCTGGTCTTGTCGAGAGGTTCACTTCATACTTATCAAAACCAAACTGTAGCAGTATTTCCTCTGTAAGATCAAGGACACCCCTGATTTCATCTTTGATTTGATCCTCCAAACAAAATATATGGGCATCATCCTGCAAAACATCAGAGTAAACCATGTCAATTAGTCTACAAATAAGGCAAGGCAACCAATGGTGAACCACATTCATTAGATGGTGTGACGCAATAACAGAATCTAAGATCTATAGCTATCCCAGGAATGTCCGAAGACAAGTAAGAATGCAATGAGAAAACAAATACCTGGGTAAATCCTCTTACTCTGAACAGCCCATGTAAACTTCCAGACAATTCATATCTATAGACTGTTCCAAGCTCAGCAACCCTGACTGGAAAATCTCTATATGAATGTTGCTGTGCTTTGTATACCAAAATATGGTAAGGACAATTCATGGGCCGAAGCTGATAAAGTTCCTTCTCTATCTCCATCTGCTCAAACATGTTCTCCTTGTAAAAGTCCAGATGGCCACTAATCTTCCAAAGATCTGCTTTCGCTACATGTGGAGTATAGAGGAGATCATAGGCACGCTGTAGGTGAATCTTTTTCCAGGAATCTTCAATTATGTGTCTCATAATAGCACCCTTGGGATGCCAAAAAACCAATCCACCGCCAGCCTCATCCTACACGTAATTATCTACCATCAATCGAAGCCCACATCATCGTAGTTTAATCTCTTTGACAAAACAAGTATGGAAACCAAAATATTTTAAGAAAGAATTGACGATAAGAAGCTTGATTGTCCATCTCGAGAAAAGGTTATAGTTCAGTTGGCGAAGTTACAAGGCCGGAGGATGCATAAAACAATTTAGCTTCTAGTACTTGATAATAGAGGTATTTCCATCTCGAGGTGTCAATCTACATTAGCGTAGTTTGTAAATCATCTATAAGCATCTACGTTTAAGGCACTTCAACTAATAGCAAAAGTTTTCAGATGTCAGTTTCTACATTTGATTCTTAAGCTAGAATATAATCTTTAAAGCTGAAAAAATTGAAACTTTAAAACATCATTTCACATCGCATGGACTATATCACTTAGAAATGCTTCCCACGACCGAAATACATTGAGAAACAGAACTCTGGTATGTCTGAAGCACACATGCAAATCACAAACATGGTACCTGTATAGAAAACAGATCAAGATCTTGACCGATTCTACGATGATCCCGCCTCTTTGCTTCCTCCTTGAAGTGGAGGTACGCTTTGAGTTGTTCCTCATTCTCCCATGCCGTGCCATATATTCTTTGCAGCATCGGTTTATTTACGTCTCCTCTCCAGTAAGCCCCAGCAACAGACTCAAGCTCAACAGCTTTTCTATTGATGTTGCCAGTAGATTCAACATGAGGCCCAGCACAAAGATCCCACCATTCATCACCTATATGATAGATAGTGATAGGATCCTCTTTAATGCTCTCGAGAATCTCCATTTTGTAGGGCTCACTGATAGCCGTAATCCTTCTTTCTGCTTCGTCTCTGCTAACTTCTTCTCTAACCAAAGGCAAATTTCTACTGATAATGCGATCCTAGTAATGATTTTAAGAAATAAACCTCAACCATACCGAGTAGAACAGAAGAAAAGCAATGATATAAATATATAACACAAAGTAAGCACACCATTTCCTTCTTAATCTTCTTGAGGTCCTGGTCAGTGAGAGGCTCCACATCGAAATCGTAATAGAAACCATTGTCGATCCAAGGACCAATTGTGACTTTTGCTTGCGGAAAAACCTTTTGAACAGCCATGGCCATCACATGAGCACACTGCAGTCAAATATCAAAACCTAATTGAATGCTGCAGCAAATTAACAACAAAAGTCGTGAGAAATAGGGGCGAAATAATCTCACGGTGTGGCGAATTCTGAGGAGTTCCTGAGAAGACTGGTTAGTTGGAAGAGCAACAACCGTGGGGGGCGGGGGAGTTTCTGTTAATTGAGTAGCAACGGCAGAGAATCTGACCCTCCGCCGCAGGGAGTGGTGGCGATAGACAAGACGATTGAGGGATGGAGATAAATGGTGGAACAGTCTATGTGTGGATCGGAAAGCGGGAAGAGAGTAATGGTTGGACAGCGATAGAGACAGAGAATAAGAAGCCGCCGCCATGAGACTACTCCTACTCCTACTCCTGCTAGCAACCAACACGGCCAACAAAAGACACTGAAACTGCGTGTGGTGGAGATTAAAGCTGCGATGAGACTATCGGTCCTTTTCGTCGTCATCTTCTTCTTCCCCATACATATTGATTCATCAAGATTACTAATTTTACGTCAAAAATAAATAAATAAAATGAAAAGGATTAGCATTTTTAGATTTGTTAAAATTAAACTGTGACTATATGTTTTTACTGGGCATCACAAAATAGATGATTGAAATTACTAACCATACATTTTCACAAGCAAGCTTCATATCCCTTTTCTGATTCCAAAACCAAATCTTGAGGAAAGTTGGCATATCACTCACTCATTCAAAGAATTGTTCCACTGCTGAATAGACTCTCCGAATGGCTTCCATGCATAATCATCCATTCCACACTTGATGCATGCTTCACTCACATCAGCTGTCATGGCCACTATTGGAGTATGCTAACACTCACCAATTCTTTCATCCTACTCCTTTTCAATCTTGCGTATTTCTTGAGTAGCTTTGAACCTACAATATCTCACACAGAATAAACAACTCTCAGTATTCATTTCAGAGAAAATCCTGAATTGGGCCAGGATCTATCATAGATATATCATATATTATACCTTATAGATAACAGTTTGCACTTTGCATCAAGCACACACCTCCGCAACAAGAAAGTTGTTATTTCTACAGCATACAAATGACAGAATGTATATAATTTATTTATATTTTTATTTTAAAAAAAGACAATTGCAACATTTAATAATTTAGCCTCACTAGATGCATTCTTAAACTTCCAAATGGAGGTTCTTTTTACATTCTGACTCGTATGGTTACTGTCTAAAGCTATGAGGTAGTAAGAGGATAGTGATTAATCTCATTCTGTTCCTAGAATAATAATAACGACGATGTGATTGCAAGCGAGCAAGGGTCAGATGTGCTTTCATGTTCAATTGTGCAGTTGGTAACATTGTTCTCAGCTAGTCTGTTTACAAATAAACATTACCTAGCAGTAGAATCATCCACTACATAAACATTATAGTATAGAGGTAGTTAGCTCCGTAAGCAGAAGAGAGAGAAAGATCGTTAGAGTTACTGGGATGAAAGAGGAGGTGGGTTGATTAGAAAACTACTACCGTCCCAGCTCAAAAGCCCCAGTTTATTATTATAATACACACATCAGAATATAAATTGGGGCTTTTGAACTGAGCCAGAGGGAGTATTATTTAAGGCAATCAAATTCTTCTTATATGAATAAACAGACAATTTGACCAATCCAATCATTAATTAACCGCCAGCCATAACAAGGAAAATAATGTCTATCTGCACACTAATAACAGCCCAAGTTTCGTGCCATATCATCAACTATCATTTATTCAAGACATGCCTAACTCTATTACTCAAGACAGGACTAAGTCCATTTTTGGTTAGTGGCTTCAGCAGCAGCAGGCTCCTCAACAACCTCAGCTTCGACCGTCTCAGGTACATATGTGGCGTTTACTTGTTCCTCAGTTGCAGATGTTGACGAACCCCACTTGCCCAAAAGTGCCATGTTCATCATCCCATAAATCTTTCCTCCAAGCTCCGCAGGACTCTCAGGCTGCATTCATTAATACCACTTTTTATTACTATTCCTTCTTCCACAGATATAACTATATATCAATCCATAGAACCATGGCAATAATACTCACAGTGAAACCGCTGGACATGAGGGCAGTCTCGTACAATAGATCGATGGCCTTCAAGGCATCCTCATCACTTGGATTACTCTTGCAAGCAGCCTGCAATATTAATAGACGAGTGAGATGTGGAAACACCAACATTTCTTGCTCTGATTTTGTTATTATTTTGTAAACAACCCTACATTCAAGCTTTTGATGATTGGATGATCTGGATTGATTTCAAGAACTCTCCTGCCTTTCATAAAATCAAAGGAGGATGTATCACCAACTTGTTGTGCCTTCATGAGCCTGCAATGGCAAAGAACATGGTTAACACAATGAAATCAAGGAAGCAGGTCTCAATATAAATATGGCAGTACAAGCATGCATGTCTCAAAATAAATATTAATAGTACTAGCATGCATGCTCGTCTGGCAGAGCTTAATTCACCTTTCCATATTTGCAGACCAGCCAAACTTCCCAGCCGCAAGGACACACGGTGATGCTCTGAGACGATTTGAGATTTGAACACTTGCAACTTTATCATTCAAGTGTTTCTTAATCCAGTCACAAGTACTCCCAAACTCTTGCTTCATCTCTCTCTCTTTGTCTTCATCCTTGTCACCTACAACAATTTAGACTTACTACATAAGCAATCCCAAAACAAACCAACACATCTATAAGGACCTTTGAGAAAACATTAGCAACTCCTCATCAAGAAAGTACACACAGAGGAAAAAACATTATATATCTCCAACAAGCTATCACAATGTCTTGCATAATAGACAGATATACACACAAAATCGCAACACTAGATCAAGACGCGTACAGCAAAAGAAACATTGCTATAATATTTCTAACATCTAACTGCTAAGACAACGGCTCATGTAAGCCCGTAGAGAGAGTTTTAGAGACTTAAAACAGCAACAGGGGGAGACAATCAAACTTGAAAAAGACTAAGTTGGCCATATATACTGACCCAGGTCTAAATCTTCTTTGGTGATGTCAACAAAATTCTTGTCCTTGTATGATTTCAGATTTTGGATGGCAACCTCGTCAATAGGGTCCACTAAGAACAGAACCTGATGCAGAAAAGAAAATTAAGGTCATCAACAATGTTGTGAAAACTGTGTGAGACTTGCGCCTTGAGACACACCCTGGACAGAAAACGCCTCGAGGCAGTACCCTCAACACATCCATGTGAGGCGGTAGCTTCAAGACATGTGAGGTGGACGCCTCGAGGCGCTAAGCCACTGCAAAGTGATTCTGGGGCATATCGTCACAATTTAAGGTTTTATTTTATGTGGGTCTTGTCAGTTTTTTTGGGCTAAAATAAGGGCCCAAACATATAATCATAATTAAAAGTATTCAACCCATAAACCCATCTTAAAATAAACAATAAAACTAAAACATTTGAAACTTAATCAGTTGTAAAAAACTTTTGAGACTCGTCTCGGGTGAGAAATGCCTCAAGGTGCATGCCGCAAATACTCAGATTGAGGCTGGCGCCTCATTTACGTGAGGCTTACGCCTCGTCGCCACCACCTCAAGGTGTTTTGAGGCAATATGCCTCGATTAGAAAAAAAAAATTATATTTGGACTGGTCTTTTTAGCCTTGTGAAATTTAAAACTCAATTTTCAATTAAAATTAGAAAACTCAACCCATATTTATTTCTAATTATAGGTTGTGAACCCTAAAATTAAAATAAAACAAGTACAAAAAGACAGGCTGAATCACGATTGTCGCGACTCAAATCCCTACTCCACCTCTATTCTTAATTCTGGGCCAAATCCCTACTCCACCTCTATTTCTTTATTTAAAGTATTTATTCTTTTAATAATTTTTTCTATCTTAAGTTTGAGGCTTATGCCTCGCCTCATTTAAGTAAAACATCTCAACTACGCCTTAGACGTTTCACAACATTGATGAGATCAAGGATGAAGATAATATGTTTGATGATTTAAACATTTGATTGATCATTGATCAATGGCTTCTAAGACTTTAAATTAATGCCTTTAAGACTTTAGATATTTTATTTGATGCTTTTAAGACTTTAAACACCTTTAATTTGATGATGTTTAGACTTTGGGAGCGCTTTCTATTATTTTATAGCTGTTTTATAATTTTTGTGAATTTTTTTTATTTTCCTTCTGGAGCGTAAGTTTACGCCTCAATAACACCTTAGGAACTTTACAATATTGGTCATCAATAATGTAAACGGAAAAAAGATTGACAGCATAGCAGATTTAGAATACCTCAATATCCTTTTCGACAAGTTTCTCCAAGAACGGTGTATTCCTCGCACTAGCTACGCTGTCAGCAGCAATGAAATAAATATCTTTCTGATCGGGTTTCATGTTCTCAACATACTCATCTAAGCTGATAAGATCCTCCTCGCTTTGAGATGAAGCGAATCGAAGCAATGGAGCGATGCGTTTGTGGTTTTCACGATCCTCAATGCAACCCAACTTCATGTGTTTGCCAAAGTTCCTCCAGAAGTTCATATAGTCCTATGAATAGTAAGAAGTTAATTCACCAAAGGATATAGTAGTCCAGGAAAATCATGTGTGTTGGATTATACACTTCTTTATATGTTGATTACAGCACTGAATCAGAAATGAAATGGAAAAGAAGCACAAGAAAGTGGAGATATACTTCTCTATCATCACTCAGAGTTATGCCAAGGATCATGTCAAAAGCCTTGCGCACCAGACGTTTCTTCATTATGCGAACCTAAACCAACAAGAACTTGAGAATTAGGAAAATCATACCAACACCAAATACACAAACAAAACATATTTAAATCTGCATCAAGACAGCCCTCAATCCTGTATACTTACAATACGACTTTCTTGAAGAATTTCACGTGAGACATTGAGAGGAAGGTCATTTGAGTCAACAACACCCTTGATGAAGCTCAAATACCGTGGGAACTATTAACATAAGATATGGAGGAAATGAGTTTAAATGTTGAATACCTCCAATAAACAATCGAGACATAATGATCATTCATTATTCTCTTACCAATTCACCATCAAAATCATCAGAGATAAATACTCGTTTGACAAACAACTTTATATTCTTTGTCTTGGGGTTGACTATGTCATCCTTCCCTGTGGGTGCAATAGCAGGCACGTATAGGATTGACCTAAACTCCACTTCACCCTGGCAACAACCAAATCGAATAGTTCAGCCAACTAACCAGCCAAAAAAGAAAAGATCAACATCCGGTATTCAGATTTTATACAACTCTCGAACTACTTCAATATACAGTAACAAAATTCAATGTGTACTCCGGAACAAAAATCAAATAAGCAGGCATCTAAAAACAAGGAATGAAAATGCACTACAGGTATCGGATAAAATATTTAATTATTTATAATCAGCATAATAGTTTGATGTCAGTAGGAGATAGTGTTACCTCTGTCGTGAAATGTGAAGAAGCAAGAGGTTCTAGATAATCACTAAATGTACTCTTGTAGAAATCATTGTATTCCTCCGTTGTGACTTCTTTAGGGTTACGCAGCTGCATCAAAAGAAACTATTAAAATATGAAAATAACAGCTGTAGGAATGAAATGTAACAATGCCAAAAAACATGCTGACCCATATTGGCTGTGTCTCATTTGCAAGCTGCCAATCCCAATACCGTTCAACAACAGTCTTGGTTTTCTTCTTTTTCTGTTACATCACAAGCATAATAAAAGTTTTAATAGCTGAAATGAAACATCATTATAACAGATCTAGTAATAAATACATAGCTGTTATAAAATAATTAAGTGTAGAAGGTACCTCTGTTGTCTCATTTTGCTCATTCTTGTTAGCTTCCGTAGGATCCTCATCAACCTCAACCTGCAAAAAGTGTTATAATGTAAACTGAAGGCTGCAAGCTACTCTAAGAAAGATGTGATCTCTAGGAAAGATAGATGATGCAACTACTAAGCACACAGTGCAAATAAAATGAACTTATAGAGGTTCCCAGACCAAGCATGAACCCTCAAGACATAAAAAAAAGTTCAGATTATATAGATACATGGACTAGTGATGCAACAATAGTGGGATCGAATCATAAACAACAGGGGTCGATATTTTGCAAGCCTACCTCTTTTGTGTATCCCTTCTCTTGCCATGTGTAAATTGGAAAGGAAACAAACTGTGAGTAATTCTTTACAAGCTTCTCAACTCTTTCTGGGTGGGCAAACCCTTTATCATCATGCTGAAACATACGCAGCAAAATTGATGAGTATATGTTTCAAGATTCAGTAAATCAAAATGAAAATGTAATTTTATGAGTGAGACAACCTTAAGATATAGAGTCAGACGAGTTCCTCTAGGGATAAGCTTTGAGGGATCAGTCTCTTCTCTGATGGTATAGGAACTGGAGTTTGCTTCACTTTCCCATACATACTGTTTATCAGATCTAGGGCTCTTTGTTGAGACCTCAACCTTTTAACAAAAAGGTACAATAGCCCCGCATATGAGTAAGGACAAAGAGATAGATAAGAAGAGCCGTTAAGAGTAAGCTTCAGTTTCACTGGTGGTGCTATACCTTCTCAGCAACAAGGAATGCTGAATAGAATCCAACCCCAAACTGACCAATTAAATTGCTGTCAGCACCAGCATCTTTGCTATCCTATAAAAAAGACAATGTAAAAAGTGAATAATCCCGAATATCAAGACACATTATAAAATGCCAGTATCATCACAAGGTATCACCTTCAAAGCTTTCAAAAACTTAGCAGTTCCACTCTGTGCAATAGTACCAAGACAGTCAACCAGTTCTTCCTTTGTCATGCCAATCCCAGAATCTCTGCATGTAAAAAACTCAATTATGAAGATAGGCCCCATTAGATAAAACCAAAGAGTTTCTAATTCATAAAACTTACGTAAGCGTAATTATTCCGTTGTCTTTGTCGGTCTGGATACGTATGTCAAGTTCAACAAAATCCTTCATGAGCTCAGGCTGAGTAACAGAAAGGAAACGCAGCTTGTCCAATGCATCACTTGCATTGCTGCATGGAAAAGAAAGATTGTATCGTATCATCTACTAAAAACAGAATCCAGCAATTTCCAACTTCAAATAATTACATTTGATACAATATTTGAATTTCATAAGTCGCAAAAAAATGTATAGATCTAATAAATCAAGAATCACATGATGCATGGAACTTTAAATCTATGCTTTAAATAAAATCCATTACAAAATGGAAAATGTGGACAGGTATACATATATTAAAAGGCTTGCCTGATAAGCTCACGAAGAAACACGTCCTTGTTGCTATATAAACTGTTCACGATAAGATCCATAAGGCGGCTAACCTGGCAGATATATCATACACAACAACACGTTATGAACTGTACACTAATACTGCAGCAATTAGAGTATAGCGTTGGATGCAAATTCACCTCTGCTTGGTACTCAAATTTTTCAGCTGGTGGACTAGAAGCAGCAGCAGCAGTTGACTCGTAGCGACACCCCATAAGAGGTCCTTTCTTCATGTTCACGTTAGGTGATGTGCCAGCTGTCAACACGGAGCACCATCTCCTTGTTGTATCGCACTCTCCAGTCTAGTCAGCATAGAAGATGAGGAGTTATCGACAACAAACATCAACCGGTACAGTAAGATGCAATCTATGAACTATGTTTACATGCTCTATTGGAATGCATAAATAAGACACGAACATCTTAGCACTCGCATTGTTTATCAAACAAAAAACAATTGATGCACGATTATAATTCTCTTACAACTAAAATGCTAACACATAAAATGACAAAAGAGGGGGCAGTACGAGCTGAAGGTCGAGGGGAACGGCTGAAGAAATTGGGCCATGGCGCGCGGCAGCGGTGCGGAGGATGGCAGGGACGGAACGCCTTGATAACTTGTGCATTTTGAGAAAGTGAGGGAGAGAATTGGTAGCAGATTTTGAGAGGTTGTGCAGTGTTGTGGCGAGGTAGGGTTTAAGAAGCAGAGGGTTTTAGGAATCAGGAAGGTTCTGGAGCAAAGAGAGAGAGAGAGAGTGACTGTGTGAGGACGTATTATAATTATTCTCACATCACATGAGATCTGAAGCCAAGTGAATGCTGAAATGCGTTTTCTTCATTTCATTCTGGGCTTTTTTGGGCCTTAAATATGGGCTTGATTGCTTGGGCTCAGTATCAAGATTAACCGATATGCAGCAAGTTAGTTTTTTCATTTTATGTTCTGTGAGTGTTGAGAATAATGCAATAACTTAGACTAGTCACTTCCAATTAGTGACTTTCCATTCACATTTTTCAAGTAGGTGACTTGTTTTTAAAATTAATTACATTAATGTTAAATTATATAGTCAAATTATATAGTCAAGACTTATTGAGCATTAACCTCACTACCAATAGGCTAACACACTCACATAGAAATATGTAACTTTTTTAGTGATCATATCAAGTCCAACAAAAATAAAAGTTGAACTTATAAATTATAATGACATTAACTCCCCTTGGATTGATGAATAGATTAGAGCATCCCAAAGCATCCCAGCGCTAGGGCTGGGGAGTCCCTCGGATAAGTCAGCAGGCAGGGGCCTCTGGAGGCCGAGGAGAGAGTCCCCTGCTATGGGGACGGCCTCTGAAGGTGGGGCTTTGGGTTGAGAGGTAGCCTTTGGTCTCCGGAGGCTACACCTCTTTTGTTGCTGCGCGGTTGGACTCCGGAGCCTCATCCATTTTCTTTTTTATTTTTTTTATTTTCCTTTTTTTAATTTATTTTAATACATAAATTCATCTATAAATATCTTGTTTCAATCTCACATTTTCACAAATATTTATTTTTTATTAATGTATTTAAATTAAAAAATTTATTCAATTCAATCAAATTAAATAAAAAATATTAAAATTAAAATTAAGTGTGTTTTTTCGTTTCTTTTCATATATTTTAATTCCGTGTGTTTTCAATTCTCGTATTTGAATTTCTTGCATTCAATTTCTTGTATTTTGTATTTGAAATTAAAATTAATGAAATCTTAATTTCTAAATTTGTTATTTTAATTTTAATGTTATTTAATTAAATAAATTAACATTTAATTTATTTTCGTATTATTTATTTATTTTATATTACAAATTTAAATTAACAAATTAAATTAATAAAATTTTTCTCAAATTCAATCATTCTAAATTTAAAGTAGAGAGGCTCCGGAGTCCGTGCGTAAGAGTCTTCAACTGCTACATACCAACACAACCTCTCTAAAATTCGTAGACTCCACACAAAAAAAAATCATTTATTTACGAAAATGTCACTGATCCCCTAATTTGAGAGCTCCCATTGGAGATGCTCTTAGTGATTCATTTGAAATTGAAGCTATTTATACAGCAATATCATAAAATTATGAATCATGATAATGTGAAGGTTGCATGCAGAATTAAATATAGTAAACATAGGGCAGGGATAATAGTACCATGATGAAGGGAGGCGCTAGCTAGCAAAGTAGGTATGAGAAGAAGTAGATTCTTGTGTGATTAGTGAAGAGGATGCCAGGCCCAGTCAAATGAGTAGGGGTGAGAATTTGGAACCGGGACCTAGGAAAAACCCGGTCCCGTCCCGAGTCCCGAAATTTTTGGGATCGGGACAGGGACCAGGACCAGGACCAGGACCTGACAATTGAAAATTTTCGGGACTCGGGAGTCCCGAATCCCGATCGGGACTTTCGATGTCCCGAAATTAATTTTTAAAATTTGGGAAATTTGGTCCCGATCGGGAAATTTTGGTCCCGTTCGGGATTTTGGGACCATTCGGGACTAATCGGGACTTAATTTTTCGGGACCGGGACCAGGACTTGAAATTTTCCAATTTCGGGATTCGGAAGTCCCAAAATCCCTATCGGGACCGGGACCAAAAATTTACCATTTTTTGGGACCGGGACTCCCGGTCTCGTCCCGATTCTCACCCCTACAAATGAGTAAAGAAATAATAGTATGATTTTTCCACTACATTATATCTTCCATATTTCAATATTTGATCACATATTGTGTTATCTTTTTATATTTTTCAAAATAAAAACATAATTGTAGCAAAATAAAATTAGTTTGTAAATTAAAATTCAAAAACTAGTTATTGGTTTCTTGTTGTAGTTTGTACACACATGCATGGAGAGTACTTTTGACTACATATCTTTTGCATATGTATTTGTCCATTTCCTTTTTCTTACTACTCCCTCCGTCTCGCTAAAAGTGGCCACAAGGGAATCGACACGGAGATTAAGAAATTAAAATGTTGTGTGTGAATAAAGTAGAAGTGATGTATTTTAAAAGTAAAAACTTTTCCTTTTTAAGAAAGTAGCCACTTTTAGTGGGACGATCCAAAAAGAAAACATAGCCACTTTTAGCGGGATATAGAGATTAGTTTATTGTTGTTAAAAATGATAGGAAACAATAGATGATTTCCAAAAGATGATGTGGCATAAAAAATTAGATCATTGTTTAACATGAGTTTCATGTCTTAATATTTTCTCATAGTACAAGAAAAATGTGTTTTTTCCTCTAAATTTATGTTTTGCATCTAGAAAAAAGGTGTAATATCATAGTTCTTGATATTCCTTTCGTCCACCAAAATAGTTAACGTTTTGTCGTATTGAGACATTCATGCAAATAATTTATATTTGAAACTTTTTAATTATAGTAAGTAGACTCGTCGCACTCATCACACAACATAATTTAAAACATATAGTATGGGGTCCAAACTCCACTCACTACAAACAACTCAATTAAAAATAATACATCGAGACTCAAACTCAACTCCTAGTCAAAATACATTATTAAAATTCGTGTAACGTCAAAATGTTAATCATTTTCATGGATGGATGAATTAAGTAAAGGGACCTTTAAATGTATCTTGGAATATGTTGAGATAACTTAACCTAACATACTTTGAGCTATATAAGGTGAGATTGATAAGCTTTTCACTTGTTCGGTAGATAAGATTAGAAAACAAACCAACCCTTTTAGCTTCGATGGCGATGAGGGTCGTGAAGATATGAGAGATTTTACAGGACGGGAGGGTAAATAGGGTATAAATAAATTTAATCATGAGTATCATGTTTATTATCCTACCCTTTTGATAGGATATGTAGTCTAAAGAGGAACAATATTTTAAGGTCGGAACTAACATTTATCTCATACTTTCTTAATTAATAATATATGATACAAAACACATGATTTATCCATATATGTAAGTTATCTAGGCTCTATCTTAGCTACTAGACATATTTTTATATAAATAATTAAAATCATGATATGTAAGCACAAATTATATCAAATTTAAATTGCAAAACCGCGTCATGGAAAAATTGAATTTAAAACTTATAATTTTCGTCATTTTTACAAAATAAAATATGATATATTTTTTTATTTTTCATTCCATTTATTATCTCTTCATTTTCATTTATTGTAAAGTGAGATTCCAATTATTTATTATCCGCTTGTTTTAAAATTTAAAAGTTCAAAAATTAAATTCAGTATAATGTTTACAAGTATGAATAATAATAAATACTATCTTCATTTACTAAAATTCCGTTTTTATTATCTGTTTAGGTTTAGACCGTCTACCAAAATGGTACTTTGTTATTTTTTATACATCATCGCGCACACAAAAAAATCTATTTTAAACTTCATAACTTGTCTCTCTTAATTTTTCTTAAGATCCATGTACTCGCTCACAACACGCTGTGGATAGATATAGTATTAGATAAATGTATTTTAGTTAAGTTTAGGACCCATATTATGAATGTAAAAAAGAAAAACTTTAATGAAGGATATGTAATATACGCACTTAAAAGGAAAATGAAACTCTCTTATGAAGCATTCTAGAAAGAAAAAAAAAAAAATTGTGCATAATTTTATGGTATGAATGAAATATTTTTTTATTTGGGCCCCACAATTAAAATAATGATTATGTCACTATCGATGACATATGTAACGCACTTCGAATGGTATGATTTATATCATATCTAAGTAACTATAATTTTAATATTACTAAATTTATAATTATTATTAGTGGTGTAAGGAGCTGTGTCGAGTTAACTTGAGCTCTTGATATGTTCTAAATCGGCTCAAAATTGATTTATCAAATTTGAGCTCAACTCGTGGAAAATTTAATAATATTATTATAAAGCTCGACTAGTTTGATATTCATATTAATAATTTTAACTTGAAGCTCAACTAAATGTTCAATTAAAAACTCAATGAAATGTTCGTGAACAGGCTCAATTACATGTTCATAAACAAACAAACTCGGACATGTTTGTGAACTCAACGAGCCAAACATTGTCAGACTCGAGCTCGACTTGTTTATTATCGAATTAAGCTTCGAATGAACTTTTTTCAATTCGAATTCTGAATAAGTGGCAAATACTTCTATTCATTTATAGCCGTAATGAGTTGATTAGGTTAGGTGCTATGAATAGGAAAACATATTTGGGGCAAATTAAATTATAAATAAATGTGTTATCAAAGCATTGAAAGATAAATATAATAGGCAATGGGGTGTGAAATGAAGTAGCTGGCGTGCCGTGTTGGGCGTTGACGATGCATGCATGGGGCGGGCCTTAATAACTTGTTCCGCACTCACTCCTTCCTCCTTTTTCTCAAATACCAACCAATATTCATTAATATTCAATATTCAAACCCCCTACCCTCTTTCAAGCCTTAATTCTTGGATTCATTTCGAGATCCACAGCACCTACCTACTTCATCAACTTCTCTCACTCACTACTACCTAGTGGAGTACATTTCTTCTACTCATTATTATCTACTATATACAGTATTATGCTTTAAATATAGCTCCGTTATTTTCACTCCAAGTATCATCGGGAACCCATTTTTGTTTTAGTTTATAGAGATCGCTTCAAACATTTATCCCCGTGCAAATGCAGGATGATTAAATAAAGCAAGCAAGATGCAGCTGCAAATGAGTTACATTCTCTGACATATGGTGCATGGAATGCATGTATATCAGCAGTACTATTAATTATATGTTATGTTAATAATACCTTGTACATGTGTGTGATGATGAGTAGCTCCTTGCATTCTCCGAACGTTGCTGCCTTGCTCAAAATCAAGATTCTTTCATGGTTGGACTTTACCTAGCTAGCAAGGATCCATCCATCATCTTTCTCCAACTCATTAGCCTCTCATTGACTAATTTTGTTTCATTTTCTTCCTCGTCAGGAGCCAAGAAACTGGGTTTCCTGTATGCGTTCGTGTTTGGATTGGTCACAGAACCTTCAACCTGCACAAGGTTAGTTAGTTAGGTTAATTTAATTAATCATTTCTGCATGTATACTAAATGACATGTTGTGATTCAGTCTGGATAATTATTAAGTTTCATGCAGCTCCCACTTACTCGCAAGAGTGGGTATTTGAGAGAGAAGTTGAAGGACAGAAACGAAGTGGAGCTGCCTCCGGATTTCCCTGGCGGAGCCGACACCTTTGAGATGATGGCACTCTTCATCTACGGCTCCTCTTTCTTCTCCTCCGCATTGGTACGTCCCTCCAATGTGGCGGCTCTGAGGTGCGCCGCGGAGTTCCTCCAGATGAGGGAGGACGAATATGGGGGGTTCGATATGTATCTCAACCAGGTGGTGCTACAGAGCTGGAAGGAGACTCTGGTGGTGCTCCGCACCTGCTGCTGCAGCCAAACGCCCTTGCTCCCTTGGGCCGAAGATGTCTTGATCATAAGTCGCTGCATCGAGACCGTTGCATTCATGGCGTGCATGGAGATTCTGGATCCGGAGAGGAGGAGGCCTCTGGTGCTGCAGCAGGAGGCGTGGCCGTGGAGCGATATCATGGTGAGAGAGATGATGAGCAGAGATGTGTGGATTGAAGATGTGATGGCTCTGCCTTTCCCATTCTTCAAGAGGGTCATTGCTTCTCTGAGGAGGCAGGGGATGAAAGACAAGTATGTGAGCCCCATCATACTCTTGTACGCCCACAAATGGGTGCTTAATTCGGATGGCGAGGAACATTGTTCATGTGATCTACTACAAGGAGTCATTGAGTTGGTGGTGCCGGTGCGGGGCAGCAGTAGCAAGATCCCAGTAGGGTTCTACTTGTCGTTGCTGGCCAGGTCAATTGAGGTCCTAGGTCCGAGAAACGAGTGGGTGGAGAAGCTCCGGAATGAGATAGCGTCGGTGCTTCATTTGGCTCAGCCCAGGGATCTTCTCCTACCTCATGAAGAAGGTGGTATTGAATTGCCAGTGATGGAGAGGATATTCATGGATTCACAAAGCAGCAGCAGCAGCAGCACTAGTACTGCTGTTGTAGCACAATTATGGGACTTTTACCTATATCGGATAGCTGCTGCTGCTCATCTCGACTTGTCCTGCGAAAGATTCATCACTCTTATGCAAACACTTCCCAGTTCCAGCAGGCACACACACGATCACCTCTACCGGGCCATCAACGCATTCTTCCAGTCCCATTCCAATTTGACGCAGGAGGAGAAAGCATTGATGTGCAAACATCTAGACTGCCAGAAACTGTCGTCACAAGTGTGCATTGAAGTGGTTCGAAATGAGGTGATGCCGCTGCGGCTCATGGTGCAGGCGCTCTTTGTGCAGCAGCAGCAATTAAGCACAACTACTCAACAAGCCGCCTGCACAGTCGACTACTCACCTGCAGGAACCCTCTCCTCCAGTAGCAGTAGTAGGCCACTTGGGTTACTGCTGCAGCACAAGGATTATTATTCACCTTGCTGTGAAATCTCGAGGCAGGACTATGAGTCCACCAGCTTCAGAATCCAGAATCTTGAGAAACAACTCGTGTCCCTCAAGCGGACCCTTGACCTGCAACTGCAACAAAGGAAAATTAGTCACCAGAAAACCAAATTAGTCGAGGAGAATAAGAATAACAATCAAGTCACCAGCTGCATAGCAAGTCTGAGTTTTGCTTCACAGAGAAAATACGCAAATAGAATACTCAAGATACTCCACCGGCTCACCCTGTTTCGTAGAGGGAGATCAAAGACAAACACAGCTGTTTAATTCTTCCACTCCCTACCCATTGTCACTTCACTTCACTTGTAGTGAAGTACTCCCTCTGTCCTATTCATGATGGTCC